>JAIUZE010014360.1:0-33945 GCA_022085475.1 Heliosperma pusillum | reverse complement strand
AATTTCACCCGTCGGCATCACACGAGCTATGAACATGAATCTTCATCCGTTTCCTTTGGTTTGAAGATGAATGTTCAAACTCCAAACTCAACATAGACGATCATATCACCAACAAGCAATGAACAAGGATTAAAGATATTAAAATCATCATTTAAATCAACGCAACAAGCCCAACTTTAAGCCAAACAATCTTAAGCCCATTTGTAATTACCAACACAAACCATCATAAATCATCATCCTACACAACATACTAGCATCACATAACTTCATTAGACATCTAGAACACAATTAATTCATCATTAAAGGCTTGAGCACAAGTTGAAGCAATAAGAAAGGATGTATATCATCTATACTACCAATGTTCATCAACTTGAAACATATGAGATACAAGCAACAATTCAACATGTGATAGTCATAGAATTACACCAACCTCTAACCAAGAACTCACCTTTTCCATGAAAACTACTCTAAAACACATAGAAAACACATAAAAATGTGATATCGAGTAACCCGTAAATATTAACTTATTAGCAATCCAATTAAGCAATCCTTAAGTAAGCCGACGATACCAATGGATTCCTTGACCCATCTACTCAAAATTCGACCTTTTAATGACGATTAACATGATAAGAAACTCAAAGCAAAATTCTGGAAAATTGGTCTTAAACCAAAGTTAAATGTTTCAAATTTTTATTAGCTAGAAAGGAGGATGGTTAGAGGATTCCGAAACATCAAACGAAATTAAATTCCATTAAGAAACGAAGAAGTTATGGTCGTTTGAAGATTAGATCTAAAAGATGGGTTTTATACAAAGTTGGAGGAAGAGGATATTTTATGGTATGAAAAGGAAGAGGAGAATGACAGGAGAAGAATGATGTAAAAGTCGTGAAGTTTCGTTAAGAGATGAAGAAACGGTATTCGTCTTAAGCTTTTTGAGTTATGGATATTTAATGGAGTTTTTGGTGTTTGAGGAAGAAAGAGATGATACTGAAATGTGTGGAGCGAGGTGGAGATTTGTGGTGGTTTGTTTTTTGAAGGTAAGTAGTAATAGACCCAATATTCAAGGTGGGTATTTACTCACTCGGATTTTCGAGTAGAGTCCGATTATGGGCTCATAACGGAATGAAATGTGACGGTTTATACTCAACTAAACTAAATTCAATTTAACATTAATTTAAATCTACGAAAGCATAAATCATAGATTTAAATTATTTTAACCAGTAAAAGTAGAAGAGTATTCTATAACATTAATGTCTTTAGTAAATTACTCATTATTCTAAAATCGAGGGTATTACACATGTCACTTTTTGTCTTTACATGACATAAAGATTGAACATTTTCTAATTTTACACAATAAATTGGTAGCGAATCTTTCAAATTATGACTTGTTCGAACCTTTCATCGGTTTCAAAGCCTTTCAAATCGGTTACAAACCTATAACGTGTCCTTTCTCTCACCGGGAGGGAACCGCTGGCCGAGTACTGTCGCGATGAGACGGTGTGCGGGTGGCATTGTCCACAATCCCGGCACCCCTTTGGATTTGGGGAAGGTGAAGAGATTCCAGTTAATGAAGTGAAGAGATTTAGTTATGAGGAGGAGCCCGGCCATGATGGTTCGAATTTCTTTGTCAATAAGGGAGAAGGATTGCAAGAAGTGGCCTTGGATGGCATTAAGGGTGGAGGAAATAAGGCAAAGTGTATCGCCTCTATAGAGGGATCTAGGCTTTCAGTTACCAAATGTATTGTGTAACACCCGCGAATTTAGCGATTAGATTTTAGTAATATTTAATTATTATTATTATTATTTTTATAAGATGCGCGCAACTTTTATAAAAATAAAATGAAAAGTTTACATGAAGTTGGTGGGGAGCCGAGAGACAATCTGGGCCCTCACCCCCTTAGCTACAGCAAAGCTAAGTCTAGTAAAAATATAAGCGGACACCCGAGCCCAGCATCCTGAGATACCGAGAATTTCAGGATCCGCTTAAACAAGTCAACAGCATACGAGCCCAGCTCTCCAAGCGAAGAAAAAGAGAAGGGTAGGAAACCATAGCTAGCAGCCGCGCATAAATCCCTATACTTAGCACATTATTTTTTTTTATGAGATGCGCGCATCTTTCATTAAAATAAAATAAAAAGTTTACATGAAATTGGTGGGGAGCCGAGAGTCAATCTGGGCCCCCACCCCCTTAGCTACAGCAAAGCTAAGACTAGTAAAAATATAAGCGGCCACCCGAGCCATAGCATCCTGAGATACCGAGAATTTTTGGATCCGTTTAAGCAAGTCAATAGCATCTCAGCCTAGCTCCCCAAGCGAATAGAAAGAGAAGGGTAGGAAACCATAGCCAGAGCCGCGCATAAATCCTTATACTTAGCACATTTGTGCTGAGCACAATCAGCGACAACCCGTCCGGCACAAAATCAGACATCTCAGTTTGAGTCAATGGGGATGACCCTGTCAAATCAACACACACATCACGCCCTCTGTCCCAAGAATAAAGTAGCAAATCCGCAGGACGAAGAGATCTGCCATGCCCGTCAACCAAACCGATATCAACCTCCTTACCCGCAGAAGTACCAGACCTATAGCAGTTGTCGAATAAGGTGTCACGAATGTGGTTATGGCGATGCTTAACCCCTCACAGTACTAGTACAAGAAACAGCATGGTTCCATACACATCATGAGCAAAAACCTGAGAACGAGCAGGACAAGGCCTAGATATCGCGAATAACGGAACACCCAGTCGATACCCCAGCACATAACAGTAAGTCCTCTTGTTCATAGTCTAACCCAACCCAAAGATAGGAACCGCACGCAACTAATCAGTGGAGTGGGCACCCTGCTGATACTTCCACAACGCAAGCTGACGCGGTGTCAAAGAGAAAACAGATTATGATGACGCAGCAACCGTTGCGAAATATATATTGATGCGTGTATTTTATATAGACTTTTTAGTCCATTTATGCACGCATTTCTATGTCATTTAGGTGATATTATGTCACTATATGCCCCTATTTGGCTACTTTGTACTTTCAATACCATTTCGTAGGTACAAGCTGCGTAGTAGCGGAAACCGAGCCAAAACAGTCCACTTTGCATGCATTTAGGAGAATGGAAGGAACGGAACAGAAGCTCTTGCATGGGAAAGCGTGAAACCGCTCACAATCAAGTCCAAAGCCACGACCAACACTATATGCTAGTCCAGAGGACCTCGTTCGACCATATCTTTGGTCGATAGAGGGGAGTACTGATGAAGAAGACTCGATCGAGTGACTCTCTACTCGATCGAGAGGATTTGTTGCTCGAGAAGACCTCGATCGAGCTGTAATCTGCTCGATCGAGGGGTAGCTGTTGAAGAATTGGTCGATCGAGAGGATGAAGTCCTCGATCGACTAATATTCTCGATTAAAGGCCTCGATTGAAGGGGATTTTCCCTCGATCGAGTGAAATCTGTCACGGGCCTTAAGTCCATAGACTAATTAGGTTAGAAGTCGTGTTATTCATTATATAAGACTCTTAGTTCGTCATTAAGGAGATTATCGACTACTTAGCAGACATTTATCATTCACCATTAGTTTCTGAACTTTCTTAATCTTTAAGTTTACATTCGGGTTTATTATCGACGCGTATTTGTTCTTTACGCCAGATTTGCTAAGATTGTAAACTCTTTTCTCTCCTTTATTCTTAATCTTTGTTCTAGTCTTAATTACTGTTTTACCTTCCTTAATTGCTGCGTTATTGTTCTTTATGCTTGTTAATTACGATTATATCATGTCTAATGTCATATATTCAATCGTCTTTATTGCTAGCATCATTAATAGTATGAGTAGCTAATTCCCTTATGCGTTAGGATGAGGAAAACTGTAATAAAGGCATGATAGGATAAAGTATATTAGTTAATCTTGAATATGAGAATCAATCTAAGTATTATAATTGAGCTTAGTCGAATGAGTGCACGCAAGAGACTAGCTAGGTAGTTAACCCCGACCTGGATCGAGAGATTGGGAGGGAAAGGCTTGCTTAGAATTGACTGACTTAGTTGACCCGTAGATGCCGATATTGCAGTAGACCGAATCCTAGCATATTTTTCCTTTATCTGATTTATTTCGTGTTAACCTCTACCTTTATTTCTCTTCCCTTAAATCTTATTTAGTCTAGTTTAAAACCAAATCAAAACCCCCAGACTGTGACTGACAGACTTAGATTACACTTAGTTAATTTCCTCCCTATGGAGATCGACCCTACTTCCGCTATCTTCTTTAGTTAGTAGACTTAGGTTTTTATTTTTGGTGTATACCGACTCGCATCAATTTTTGGCGCCGTTGCCGGGGAGGCAATTCAATTTTCTGTTTATTTATTTCTGTCTCGTCTTAAGGAATTTTTAATTCCTTAAGACTGTTCTTATTTTTCTCTCTATAGTTGTGTATGCGCAGGTTCCAAAGGCTCGAGTTAGTGGAAGCTGATCCAGAGCCCGAAAGAACCTTCTTACGCAGAAAGAGAGGGTTAGATAAGACTGTTCAGGAGGAAGACTTGAGTACTTCTGACTCCGTCTTCGACAGTTTTATTTTCGAGGAAGATTCGACTGTTGAGACTACCGTACCAGCGAAGATGCCTAACATTGCTAGTCACTCTGAGCCCACCGCTGCATGTATACCCCAGGGATTCAAACTTGCAACGGACAAAGATGGAATTTCTTTTGATCTTCGTCCGTCTTATATCAAGCTTGTTCAGCAGGACAAGTATAGGGGTGTGGCTGGGGAAGATCCGAGAAAGCATATGGAGACTTTTGCTGATTACTGCTCTTCTATTCCAGTTTCTAAAGGGGTGACACAAGAAAAGATCAAGGAGGTCTTGTTCCCTTTTTCTCTTACCGACAATGCCAAAGATTGGTTGAAGAATCTGAATAGAGAAGAACTTGGCCTTACTGACTGGACTACACTTGCACTGGCTTTCTACAAGAAGTATTTTCCACCACAGAGGACGAATGCTTTGAGGGGTCAGATTAAAAATTTCAAGCAGACAGTTCATGAAAATCTCTATGAGTCCTGGGATCGATTTAAGACGCTAATGAGGTCTGTTCCTCACCATGGGTTCGAACAGTGGTTTCTATGTAACCAGTTTTACAACAGGTTGTATAATGATCATCGAGCTATCTTAGATGCCGCAGCGAACGGGAGATTCCAGAAGGAGATAGATGATGATAAGGGTTGGAAATTGATCGAGGAGATGGCAACCCACTGTGCTGAATATAGTAATCCGCGAAGTGGTACACGCACAGTAGCTAGTGTTAATTCTGACGGTTTGGATGCTAAATTTGATAAACTGAATGCCAGACTTGACAAATGGGAGAAGCAGGCTGCAGATAACCAGCAGACGGTTCATTTACTGCAGCGAGATGAAGTGATCACTTGTGAAAGGTGTGGTGAAACTTGTCACACGGCTGTAGATTGTCTTGCAGAAAAGGAGCAAGTTTGTTCCTTTCAACAATATCGTCAAGGGGGTGGTTACTCTAATCAGGGGAATATCTATCCCAACTTGAGATGGACGAGCCAGAATGTCCTAAATCCTACTACTCCACCACAGCAGTCGACTTATCAACCGCCGCATAAGCAAGGATTCCATAAAATCCAGTCTTCACAACAAGCTAAATCCTCATATGGAGGAATTTCGGATGTTGGAGAGCTAAAGTCGATGATACAAGCTTTAGCTACCCAATTGATGCACCCATTTAACCCAAAGACTATTTACTTAGATTAGACGTTACGTTATAATCCGTAGTTTAGATAAACAATTTACTTTTCCTGTTAGACATTTTTGGTATTTTTTGGGTATCGTTTTGTATCGTTTTTGCAGGAAAAAGAAGCGGAAATCAATTGCTAAAAGTCGAAGGCTATGCAAATAGAAAAATCTCTCGATCGAGTAAATTGCTACTCGATCGAGAGACTTGGGGAAGAAAAAGACCTCGACCGAGTGGAATGCAAATTAATCGAGGGGAATTCAAAACGATCGAGTAAACTGAGGATCACCAAAAGAAAGTCTTCGATCGAGTAAATTAGAACTACTCGATCGAGCGGTCCTGCCTGAAAAAAGTTCTCGATCGAGTAGAATTTCTACTCGATCGACCGAACTAACTTACCTATATAAGAGAAGTCTTCGATCCCCTTTCAAATTACTCGATCCCAATTCCCCTTTTGCAATGTAATTATTCAGAAAACACAACTTAATAACATGTAAAAGCTTAAGGACTCACAACTAAACTGTTTCAATTCTAAGACTAATAATGCTAGAGAACTGAGGGCAGATAGTACTTAGCCAAAGCACAAAGCCAATGGACTAAGGGTGAGAACCTAATCTCAGCACACAGCAAAAGATTAAGCCCTCAAGTCCCAGCACTAAGGAAGGGAAAATTCTCAAGCACACAACCAAGAGTTTGAACAGAAACAGGGTTTCAGTTTTGTGTTTACTTCAAATCTGTCTTTCATTCATTAGGAATAAGCCTTATATAGGCAATGAGATTACATCTTACTCGTTCATTACATCTAGGGCCACAATTGGCTTACAAAAGAAACAGAAATAACAGCTACATTGTTCAGAACTAAAGCAATAAAGTAGAAAAGCAGTTCTAATGAGACAATCTGACTTAATTGGTTTGTTTAGGTTGATCTGGTGAAGGAGTGGACTTTCGGGCTTGGTTATTGAGCCAGACTGGAGTGGAATGAGTGCCAGAGGTTCTGCTGAAAGACCCTCGAGCTGGTTTGTTCAAAATAGGAAAGTCTGATAGTGACATTTGAACTACTGCAAAAAGGCTGAATTCTGGACAGTTTGAGTTTGTCCCTAAGCTAACTTTTGTTGTGTGTATTTCCTGGAGAAGAATCCTTGGACAAAGTTGTAGAGGACCCTTCCTAGGACCAAGATTGACCATTGGTTAGGTTTGTTTGAGTGTGTAAGACCCCCATGGACCCTGTTTAGAAGGACTGTGACTGACTGATTGTGGCTGAGGATTGTTGCTGTTGTGTTGGGTTTGTTTTGTTGTTGGTTGGGTATTGTCTTGGCTAAGACTTGGGAAGTGGATGGTTAGGCATTGTTCTGGCTGGTGGGGTGCTGTTTTTGCTGGCATGGAATGAGGGTTACTTGGGCTGAATAGGGCATTGTCATAGCTAGTCATGGTGTTGGCTACATTGTTGTTGTCTTGAATGATGGTACCATTGTTGGAGTCAGTTGATTAACGTAAATCAATAACGGTTGGCTGACTAGAGTTTGACGTTATTGTCGTATGACGGCGGTGATCAACTGATCCCTTTCGGTCACACCTAAAGGATGAAATCCAAATAGTAACCAATTATTTGTATATGATACAGTTAATTAGTACATTACATATATTCGATATGTACGAGAGTTAATTGTTAGAAATTGAGTTAAGAACTCAAATTCGATTAAGTTTATTTTTCAATTATGCGATAATTGACTAATAAATTTATATCTTATTTTAATATGATTAAATAAGATTTAACTTAGTAATTAATCGTTAAATTACTAAATTAGTTGAGGTTTTGAGATAGAGGTAATTAGTTAATTAAATTTACAAAGAGTTGTAAAATAAATTAACTAAGCATTGTGGGACCCATTATATATTGATATAATGGTAGAATATTACTTAAAATGTTAAGTACATATTATTCATTTATTTGTGTCATATAATTGTTATATGATCAAATTAACACTTAATTATACAAGATAATTAAGCATATGATTAATAAGAATTTGTGGGACAAATATCAAAAATCAAAATAGATCAAAATAGCCTTCACATGGCCGGTCATATTGTAGTTGTTGGTGATGATGGTTGCTTTTATTCATACTCACAAGCAACATGTGATTATGACATAAATAGTAACCTAAAATCATTACATACTAACACTACACTCTACCACTTTGCATGTGATTAAAATAAGCAAAATAAGAGCCTTGTGAAGCTCTTCTTGACCGGCCATATTGCCTATAAAAGGGCAATATGGTTGATCATTTTATTTGTTCAATTCATGCTTGTTTTTCTTACTTCTCTCAAAAACTCATCTTCTCTCTAAAAACTCTCAAATACTAATATTTCTTAAGTATTACTAGTGTAGTAATATAGTCTAATATTAGTAGTATATATCTATCTTATTATCTAGTTAATAATAAGGGTAGATTATTTGGTGTCATCGTGTGCAACTTTATAAGGAGATCTTCTAGTTTGGAATTACGTTGGGTTTCATCCATATTAATATAGCTCAAGAACAACAAGAAGGAGTTCTTGTTGTGCCCATATTATTTCCATATCAATGTGAGGAAATTTCTTCTTTTATATAAATGTCTTTATATTTGCATGAATGTTACATAGATCATTATAAACTAAATTAATAAGTAATTTAGTAAATAATTAGAGGAGTTTAATTAAGGTCTATGGACTTTCATGTGCTATCAGAGCTAGCTTGTAGCATGCATGGTCATTTTGGACATTTTTATTAAAGTTATAAGATAACTAATAAATCAAAGATTTTGAGTTAAAATACGATTCTGACAAATATTTTTGGTGCATGTATACCTACTGACCTCAAAATGTTTGTGGTCAAATTTCGTGATTTTAGGGATTGATTTGCTGTTTATTTTGATTTTTGGCGTTTAAACCAAGTTAACATGCATTTTATGAGTTAAAAGTTAACTAAAACTAGTTGCATGTTGATTCTGGCCATGAATTTTTAATATGATCTCACATGCATGCATTAAATATTGTATGTAAAATTTTGTGACTTTTACTTATGTATTGAATGTTTATTGATTTTTATACGATAAAAGTCGATAATATGAGATTATAATGTTCATAAAATTGAAAAGTACTTTTCTGGTATTGAAAATTTTTGGTACATTTTACATTCTGATTTTGATCATGCTGGTGAAATTTCATAATTTGTTTCACTTTTTTACTATATCTAATGATTTTTATTTGATAAAACTATTAAATACAAAGCTATTTGTTCATGAAATTAATTTAAATTTTTTGAGAAAATAATTTTGATTTTTATAGTTCCTGGAAATGTTCCAGAATGTACAAAAATTTTTTGTTTCAAATTTTATGATGTTTATATGTTATTTTGGTTTTATTTCATAATTGTTATGATTGAACCGTAATATTTAGCAAATGAAATCACATCATCTCATTATGACCAACACATTAGTAGTAACTAATTTTTTTGAGTTCTAAAACAGTTTAGTTAATTAGTTTGAATTTAAACATGCGATTTACAATGTTGATAGTGCTTTATGTAAAAATGGTTAAAAACTCAATAAAGCCCCGAAAAAACGAGCTACAATGAGCCTGAATGAACTTAGGACGATTTTGGCATGATTTTTGCAGAAATTTATTTTATTTATGTTTGAATGAATGAATGTCATTTATTTAATAATTTATGCAAAGTTTGTACCTAGTATGGCCTAGTTATTTTTAAATCGTTATTACCCGTAATGTAAGGGAATAACGGTTTGGTTGTAATTTTATTGCGATCTCGTATCGCCGGTTTGTATAATTTTAATAATTTCATTTCATAGAATAAATGTATAATAGGATTTTGTATATTTGTATATTTGTAATTATTTTTATGAAGACCGGTGACTCCCGAAAGACGGTGCCATTTTGGAAGATGTTCCAAGTGAAGAGGCAAGGGACCAAAGGAGTTGGTTTCCGAATTTGTAACTATCTAGTTAATTTGATTAGCTATGTGGCCATACTAGGATTTTATTGTTGCTTGATTGCTTGCTTTATTTCCGCTCATGCCAAAATCGTCACACATGCAGTTTATTTACCGTTATTGTCAATTCAACGTTATTCACAATTCACCGACTTAGTTTCACACTTATAGGGAATTAATAACTAACTTGACAAATCTCCTCAACATATTTAAAAATTGAGATTACCTTCCCATAAAAACACCTATGATCATCCCTGGTTCATTAGTGCTAAACCGACGCTCTTTGGTCCCTTTTTACCTCGGGTAAGTAGGGTGATACGATCACAAGCTAAATTTGGATTGGACTCAACGAGATAAGCGTTATCTTGGGACTAGGAGATGGATTTAGTTGAAATCCGTCAACCAAGAGTTCTAAGGGTAGAATTAGTCAAGTAATGACTTACCGTTTCTAGATAAGGTAGCATGCGATGACTATTTTTATTTAAAAATGGGTTTTGGAATCATTTATATAATTGAGTGAGAGGTCATTATATGAATGCTAACTTGTTTAAAATGTTTTTCAATAATTAACATGGATGTTTATACTATTTCTTTTTGTTGTAGTTACCGATATTTTGCATAATTTCGACAATCATCAACTTTGCACCTGGGTAAGACTCATGTTGAGATACTCATGGACAAGTGTGTCCTAAAGGATGACGAAGTAACTACTTCGTTGAATGGGAGTCCAACGATCAAGAGCGCCGCGTTATCCGATAACGTGCTTCGCTACTTGGTCGAAGAGCCCCCCACCGAACCCGCGCCAAGATCGTCCGCGGTGGTTCGGGCCGAATATGACCTTTATTTGAAGGTTGCAAATGACGTCAAGAATGTCTTGATTTTGTCAATCTCACCCAAACTCAAACTCCAATTGATATCTCTCAATGCATATGCGATATTCACGAGGATTACGTCGATGTTTTCGCTAGCCCCTCAAATTCTCCAATATGAGGCTGCTACGAAATTCTTTGACACCAAGTTTCAAAGGGGCCAAAAAGTTGGCCCACACATGCTCAAAATGGTTGAGCACGCGGACATCTTAGAGCGTCTAGGGTGCAAATTTCCGAAGCAATTGATGGTGGGTAATATCCTTCATTCACTCACACCTAAGTTTACCCAATTTAGGGTGAACTACAACATGAATGGCATGGACAAGAGTTTCCATGAACTCCATGCACTCCTCACCCAAGCGGAGAGGGACATGGAGGCTAGTGGGAGTGAACCCAAGGGTGTTCTTTCCATGAAAATGAAGAACATGAACCTTGGGGTGAGGAAGGACAAGGGAAGGGTAAGTACTCTTTTCAAAGAAATCCGTCAAAGGAAAGGGCAAGGTCTTTTATAAGGCCACGGCCCAAGGTTCAACAACACGCGGAGGCGGATTGCTATTATTGGTAATGGCAAAGGGTCATTGGGGACAAAAAAAGAAAAACGCAATTGCCCCAAGTACTTGAAAGACAAGAAAGACGGTTTTTGGACAACGTTTAGTAAAATTTCTTTCAAATCACTCTATATGAAGATATTAACTTTGCTGTACATTCTTCTTGGGTATTTGATGTGGTTGTGGTTCTCACCTTTGTAATCATGTCCGGGGGTGAGGACTTGCAAGCACTAGCCAAGGGTGACGTGGACCTACTGCCAATGGGAAATGGAGCATAAGTACCGCATTTTCGTGGTGCACCTACGTTCTTCTTTTGCCGAATGGTAGAGTTGGTATTTACATATTGCTATTATGTACCAACTCTTACCAAGACATTATCCTCCATTTCCGTGTTAGACATGGAAGGATTTTCATTTTGCATTAAGAACAACTGTTGTACTTTTTCATTTAATGAAATGGTTTATGGCGAGGCCATTTCTATTGGAGGTATTTATGTTCTAGATATTGCAAAAAAGAGGTCTATCATATAGAAAACAAGAAGCTCAAAACAGGTGAACCTAATCAATCATACCTTTGGCATTGTCGTTTAGGGCACATAAACGAACGACGCATAAAGAGACTTGTTTCATCTAAAGTAATCAAACCATTCGATTACGAATCTTATGGCGTATGCGAATCTTGTCTTCTAGGCAAGATGACTCGTGCTCCTTTTACGGGAAAAAGGGACACGAGCAAGTGAAGTATTAGGACTTATACATACGGATGTATGCGGTCCAATGACTATCCAAGCTAGAGGTGGTTATCACTACTTCATTACTTTTACCGACGACTTGATTAGATATGGATATGTCTACTTGATGAGGCATAAAAGTGATGCTTTTGAAAAATTCAAAGAATTTCAAAATGAAGTAGAAAACCAATTGAATAAAAAGATTAAAACCCTACGATCCGATCGTGGTGGTGAATACTTGAACAATGAATTTGATTCACACCTAAAAGATTGTGGTATAGTATCACAAGGGACTCCTCCTGGAACACCTCAATTAAACGGTGTGTCCGAAAGGAGAAATCGAACTTTATTAGATATTGTTCGATCTATGATGAGTCTAACAGAGCTTCCTAATTATTTTTGGGGTTTTGCTATCTTATCTGCAATATTTTCAATAAATCGAAGCCCGACTAAAGCGGCAAACAAGACTCCATATGAGATATGGACAGGGAAAGTCCCTTATTTGTCGTTTATGAGAATTTGGGGATGCGAGGCCTTTGTTAAGAATAAGTCTGACGATAAACTCGCACCCAAATATGACCAATGTCTGTTTGTAGGATATCCAAAGGAATCACGTGCTTATAACTTCTACAATAAACACGAGGACAAAGTGTTTGTGTCTCGTGATGCAGTCTTTTTTTAAAATGATTTTATTTCTAAAAGACAGAGTGGGAGAAAATTTGAACTTGATGAAGTCCAAGAGTCACAAACCGAAAAAGACGACGAGGAAAAGGTTCCCTCTTCGTCTGATACGGTCATTATTCCTTCGGAACCTAGGAGGTCAAGCAGAATTAGTCATCAACCTGAAAGATACCTTGGTATTATAGAGGAAGGTGATGACTATAATTTGCTACTTTTTGAAAGTAACGAACCTACTACTTACAAAACAGCCATTTGTAGTCCTGACTCAAAGCTATGGCTAGGAGCCATGCAATCCGAAATGGATTCTATGTACGACAATCAAGTATGGGACTTGGTTGATTTACCTAAGGAGGTACGACCTCTTAAGTGTAAGTGGATCTATAAGATCAAAAGTGGCATAGACAAACATAATGATGTTTACACAAAGCTAGATTGGTGGCAAAAAGGTTTTCACCCATTCATAGTCTTCACTACTGACAAACTTCGCCCCAGTCGCATACTTCGATCCCTAAGGGATTATCTTGGCGGTTGCCGCAATTTCATAATTATGAGATTTGGCAAATGGATGTCAAAACCGCCTTCTTGAATGGGATTCTAGAAGAGGAAGTGTACATGACACAACCTGAAGGTTTTGTGGATCCATCAAACCCTAAGAAGGTATGCAAACTTAAGAGATCCATCTATGGTCTTAAGCAAGCATGCAGGAGTTGGAATCATTGTTTCGATCATATAATTAAACAAAATGGTTTCACTCGAAGCGTCGAGGAACCGTGTTTATACATGAAGTTTAGTGGGAGTAAAGTAACTTTTCTAGTCTTGTATGTAGATGACATACTACTCATTGGGAATGATATTCCAATGCTCACTTCTGTAAAGGAGTGGCTAGGAATACATTTCCAAATGAAAGACTTAGGAGAGGCCCAGCGCATCTTAGGTATCCGGATCTATATGGATAGATCTAAAAGGATACTAGCATTAAGTCAAGAGACTTATATTGATAAGATTCTTGATCGGTTCAACATGAAAGACTCTAAGAGAGGCTTTATTCCTATGGGAAGTGGAATCACTTTGAGCAAGTCAGAGTGCCCTACGAAACCCGAGGAGATTGAACGCATGAAATTGATCCCTTACGCATCAGCTGTTGGATCAATCATGTATGTTATGATGTGCACTCGTCCCGACGTTGCATATGCTTTGAGCATGACAAGTCGTTACCAAGCAAATCCAGGTGAGAGTCACTGGATAGCCGTAAAGAACATCCTTAAGTACTTGAGAAGGACCAAGGATTCGTTCTTAGTGTTTGGAGGCGAGACTGAGTTACGTGTAAAGGGTTACACAGATGCCAGTTTCCAAACAGATAGGGATGATATGAAATCCCAATCCGGCTACGTTTATATGATGAATTGAGGAGCTGTTTGCTGGAAGAGTTTCAAGCAAAGCGTTACAGCGGATTCTACAACAGAAGCAGAGTACCTTGCAGCGTCTGAAGCTGCAAAGGAAGCTGTATGGATTCGGCAATTTTTGGAAGGACTAACAGTAGTCCCTACTGCCAAAGATCCCATCACGATTTATTGTGATAACAGTGGGGCTATTTTTCAAGCAAAAGAGCCCAAGTCTAGTAATAAGTCTAGACATGTACTTAGGAAATATCATGTAATTAGAGATTACATGGACAGAAAGGAAATTGACATTTGTAAGGTTGGGACATATGACAACATTGCTGATCCTTTAACCAAGCCTTTGTCAAAGGCTAAGCATGATGGTCATGTCGTCACAGTGGGATTGAGACGTGTACCAGAATTCCTTTAGATTATGTAATATGTAATAATTGAATGTTGTTTTAATTATTTCATATATGATAAATGCATTCATTGTTCGAGTTTCATTATAAACTCTTTTATTTAGTTTGACTAAATTTAATACTTTGTTTATCCGAATAGATTGTTGAACCCTATTCAAGTGAATAGGACGAACTTAGTATTTTGTCCCTAGTCACTCAATGAGGTGACGTCTCGAAATGACTAGAGTGTAAGTCGATCGATGGTTGGTTCAGCACCATGGGGTCATGGAGATGACTGGTCGTTTACATAGACAGACTGTATGACACTCTGTCGGACAGTGACATTGTAGAGACCCTTAAATCAATTATTTGATGCCTGGTCGTGGCATGGTCTTCTATCTTATTCCTATAAGTCGATTCTTTTGACTGGCGACCGTCTATCTGAGTCGGTGCAGTTTTCGATTGGTTTTGGTTGATGTTCTAGGTCGTGCCGTAAAAGGAGGCCGATGGACTTCTTCTGGATCATGGTGATCTGCATCATACAGAGTAGATGAATCAACAGGGATTGTCCACCCACGTTGGGTACAAACATCTTTAGGCCACTCGAGGAGAAGTTACTGTAAATGCGTGGCCACGCTCGGAAAGAGATCTATGGTAGATTTTTCGGTCAGACAGTTACTCTCCCTATCGAGAAAACCACTCTAGATATTGTCAATCGCAAGTGCGACCTGAAAGACACCTTGCGTTGAGTGGGAGATGTGAGAAAGAGACAAGAGAATTGGTGACGCACACTTGTGTCAGACAAGTGGGAGATTGTTGGAGTAGGTGTCCTCCACAATAGTGCGCCACATAATAAATCTTATTATGGAATATAATGGGCTTATTATGACTCTTATATATGATAGTCAGTTGATAACGAAATCAATAACGGTTGGACTGCACTAGGTTGACGTTTTTTAGAAATATTGTCGTATGAAGGAGGTGATCAAACTTTCCCTCGGTTCCACAAACTAAAGGATGAAATCCAAATAGTAAATAATTATTTGTATATGTTACAGTTAATTAGTCCATTACAAATATTCGATATGTACGAGAGTTAATTGTTAGAAATTGAGTTAAGAACTCAAATTCGATTAAGCTTATTTTTCAATTATGCGATAAATGACTAATAAATTTATATCTTATTTTAATACGATTAAATAAGATTTAACTTAGTAATTAATCGTTAAATTACTAAAGTAGTTGAGGTTTTGAGATAGAGGTAATTAGTTAATTATATTTACAAGGAGTTGTAAAATAAATGAACTAAGCATTGTGGGACCCATTATATATTGATATAATGGTAAAATATTACTTAAAATGTTAAGTACATATTATTTATTTAATTGAGTCATATAATTGTTATATGATCAAATTAACACTTAATTATACAACATAATTAAGCATATGATTAATAAGTATTTGTGAGACAAATATCAAAAATCAAAATGGACCAAACAAGGCCATAGTGGCCGGTCATGTTGCTTGTAGTATGGTGATGATTGTTGTTCTTATTTACACTCACAAGTCACCAAGTGAAAGTGACATATCAAGTAGAATATAATCATCACTTATACTACAACACTCCACCCTAATGCATGTGATCAAATTAAACAAAATAAGAGTCCATTTTGGACAAGGTTGGTCCGGCCAAATTGGCTTTATAATGAACAATTGCTGTTCATTTTTCCACTACTTCATTTTGTGCAATTTTACACTTCTCTCTAAAATTCTTCCTCTCACTAAAAACTCTCATATACTAATATTTCTTAAGTATTACTTGTGCAGTAATATAGTCTAATATTAGTAGTATATCATCTATCTTATTATCTAGTTAATAATAAGGGTAGATTATTTGGTGTAATCTTGGTGCAACTTGAAGGAGGTCTTCTAGTTTGGAGATTTCTTGTTCATCCATATTATTAGCTCAAGAACAACAAGAAGGAGTTCTTGTTGTGCCCATATTATTTCCATATCAATGTGAGGAAATTTCTTCTCTTATATATATGTCTTTATATTTGCATGCATGTTACATAGAACATTATAAACTAAATTAATAAGTAATTTAGTAAATAATTAGAGGAGTCTAATTAAGGTCTATGGACTTTCAAGATGGACTCTATGTATGAGAATGAGGTATGGGATCTGGTTGATTTGCCCGATAAGGTTCGGCCTCTTCAGTGCAAATGGCTTTACAAGATAAAGCATTCCGTAGGGGGACAACCAGACACCTATAAAGCACGACTAGTGGCAAAAGGTTTCACTCAAGTGCAAGGCTTGCATTATGATGAAATCTTTGCACCCGTAGTCATGATGCGTTCCATTCGGATAATCTTAGCGATTGCCGCTTTTCATGACTATGAAATTTGGCAGATGGACGTGAAAACCTCCTTCTTAAACGGTTATTTGGAGGAGGCATTGTACATGGTACAACCCGAAGGTTTCATTGACCATTAAAATCCTAAGAAAGTGTGCAAGCTTAAGCGTTCCATTTATGGACTTAAGCAAGCTTCTCGGAGTTGGAATCATCGTTTCGACCAAGTCATAAAAGCAAATGGTTTCACTCGATTGGTTGAGGAACCATGCTTATATGTCAAGTCGAGTGGGAGTAAAATCGTTTTCTTGATATTGTATGTCGATGACATACTCTTGATAGGGAATGATATTCCTCTCTTATCTTCGGTTAAGGTATGGTTAAAGAACCATTTCCAGAGGAAAGATCTGGGCGAGGCACAGCGCATATTGGGAATCCGTATCTACAGAGATAGATCACGACGGATGTTATCACTCAGTCAGGAGTCTTATATAGATAAGATTCTGGAAAGGTTCAGCATGACCAACTCCAAGAAGGGGTATCTTCCAATGACGTCTGGGATGCATTTGAGTAAAGCTCAGGCACCCAAGATATCTGAAGAGGTCGAGCGCATGAGTCGAATTCCTTATGCATCAGCTATAGGATCGATCATGTATGCCATGATATGCACACGTCCAGACGTGGCATATGCTTTGAGTATGACCAGTCGGTACCAAGGCAATCCAAGTGAAACACACTGGATGGCTGTTAAAAACATCCTTAAGTACCTACGGAGGACTAAGGATTGGGTGTTGACTTATGGAGGAGAGACTGAGCTTTGCGCAACCGGTTACGCAGATGCTAGCTTCCAAACGGATCGGGATGACTCGAAATCTCAGTATGGATTCGTATTTACTCTTAATGGCGCTGCGGTTAGCTGGAAAAGCTACAAGCAGAGTGTTATAATAGATTCTACGACTGAGTCCGAGTACTATGCCGCTTCAGAGGCTGCAAAGGAAGCTATATGGATGCGTCAATTCTTACAAGGACTTGCCATAGTTCCTAGTTCGAATGACCCGATCACCATCTATTGTGATAGTAGTGGTGCCATCTTCCAGGCTAAGGAGCCTAGGTCTAGCAACAAATCTAGACATGTACTTCAGAAGGCTCACATGATCAGAGATTACGTGAAGCAAAAGGAGATAGTGATAGACAAGATTGCTACGGATGATAACATAGAAGATCCTCTCACTAAACCGTTAAGACATGATAAGCATGAAGGGCACTTTACTTCCATGAGAATTAAACGTGTTCCTGAGTTGTATTAGTTGTTTGTATGAATTAGATACATCTTTTTCATATACTAATAATAACTTCATCGTATTGTTTTCATATTTTGTTTTTCATGTGGATTGTATGGACAACATTGAACACCACAAAGTGAACTGAATAACATTATATGTGTTTTGGTCCGTAATCGCCTACATGAGCTGATAACTCTGGCTATTATATTGTTAAGTCGATTGATGGTGGGTTCAACGAGCCATAAGTCAAACTGTTGACTGATCGATTACAAATACGAGTTATAAGGATACCTCGTAGGACATTGTAATTCGTGACGACGTTATAGAGTCCTATATGTTTAACATCATTCGGTGCCAGGTCGTGGCTTGGACGTCCATAGTGTTGCTAGAGTCGATTCTTTTGACTATCGACTGTCTCTTGAGATTAAGGCAGTTTTTGGGTGACTTTGGTTTCTTTCTCACGGTCGACCGTAACAGGAGGCCGAGCAGATTTTTACTGGGTCATTTCATACTGTGCTTACATCTGCAGGATTCGAGTTGAGGAAAATATCCAACCCTTTATCAGGTTTTGTTATTTCTCAGGGCCACTCGAGGAGTAGTAACTGAAATGCATGGCCATGCTCGAATAATGATTCGTTTATCAGTTGAGTTACTCTCTAGTCGGGAAAACCACTCTTGATACTGATCACTTGTAAAATACGACCTTTGTGAATGCGGACTTTGCAAATTGTTTTACATTGAGTGGGAGAAATTTAAGGATATGAGAATCGGTTATCGCACATACACTTGTAAGGACAAGTGGGAGATTGTTGGAGCTAGTGTCCTCCACAGTTAGTGTGATAACAGCTAAGGTTCACAGGGTATACTTTGTATTATAATCAGTTGATTAACGTTTATCGATAACGGTTGGCTTGCTAGATAAGTTTGACGTTATTGTCATACAGATGGCGGTGATCAACTGATCCCTAAAAGTCACACCTAAAGGATGTGTTTGAGAGATGTGATTATTTGAGAAAATAATCATATTGATGCCTTATTAAATGACTAAAAGGTTAGTCGATGTATTTGACTAAAAGGTTAGTCAAATGTGATGATGATACAATTATTTAATAACGATTAAATAATGTTAGCTGGTAATTGGATATAAAATGTTATATTTAATCAATGTATATAATGTTGGTCTAAACTAAATATAAACTGTTATATTTAAGTTGGCGGATGTGTATTACATGATATTATTATAGTGTATTGGTCCGGCATTACTCGGTTTATGTAACGGTCCATTACTAGTAATAATTAATACATACTATATTATGTACATAATAAATTACATGCTAATTACCTAATAGAGATTGAGTTAAATAAGGAAACTAGGTTTTTCCTTCTTTCCTCCAATTCTCACGGCTCAAATAGGGTAAGAAAAGAAGTTTTCTACTAACCCTAATTTGCCAAAAAATCTCACGGCACACCTAGGGTGAAAAGAGAAAGAAAATTCTGATTTTTGACTCTCTTATTCATCTTCATATTCATCATCAATATACACACAAAATTAGAAGTAATTGTGGGGATTCGTTCTAGCACGACGAAGGCATATCTTGAACCATCTGGGGTGTAACGATTAGGAGAATACCTACTTTGGTATTTGTTCTTAGGCCTTTCACTAGGACCGAAGGTTATTTCTTAATCTCTTGTTTATATTATGCAATTTCATTTATGACTAGAAATTCATATAGTTATAATTTCATTATAATCCGAAAAATTTGAAGGGAAGTATACCGATATTTCCCACAAGGGATTTGTGCTCGGTGGAGCCATAATGGTAATCGGTCGAGTCTCTCATACTCGGCCAAGTGTCACTATGCGCTCGGTCGAGTCACTATTCTCAGCATTTATATTTCTACATTAACTCCCTTTACTTGATCGATTGTCAAGGTACTCGGTCGAGTAGCCCTGATTAGTCTAGTTTTGTAGGGGTTAATAAGGTTATTTTGATGATTAAATGATGGGTTAAGAAGCATACTTGGGGATTTTAGTGCTTATGTCTTGAGTGTTGGTTTGGTAATGTACTTGTGTGTTTTAATGGGGTAATTGGATTGATTTCTTGCTATGAGTGGAGAAGGGCTTCTTTAGAGGTTAGTATTGGGCTAAGGATGTCATGTGAGTGTTGATTTTGAAGAAATTCAAAGCCCGAAACAATGAGTCAAAGTGCGTAAAAGGGAAGAAAAGCAAGCTGCGAGGAGCGACTAGCTGCGTGGCGCGGCTACCTATGAAGACTAGCTAGCCTTGTGGAGAGGCTAGCCTCGTGGAGAGGCTCGGCATTGGATTCCGACGACTCTTCTAATTCCTCTTTAATTCAGCCATTATGCTCATACTTTATGAGGTTTTATTAGGATTTATGAAGATGATCTTTGAAGACCTATAAAAGGAGGGATTGTTGATCAAATTAGATATATCTTCTTCCATATTTTAATCATCATAATACATAGAAAATACTTTCAATTTCTAGTTTGTTTTAGTTATTTTGTATGGAAGGCTAAGTTCTACATCTTGGAACAAGTTCTTGAATCCAAGTTAGTTTGAATTGTAAGACTCTTATTCTATTTCTATTTCATTATTAGAGTATCAAATTTAGTTTGCATTATTGTTGGTTTGTTAATTATGCACCTAGAATGATCAACTAGTTGTTAGTAGTTAATTAATCCATTGCTAGATTAGATGAATGAATCTTTTGTTTGTTTATCTAATCCATTGTAGCAATTATAATTCATCAATTCGTATGCTTTTCATCATCGTTGAGTTATAAAGGACTAAATTTGTATGAACCAAAGTGAAGCAACGCTTGTTTTCTTCATTCATTTATCTTTGCTAAACTCCATCGCTTTAATCTACAATCTCGGCAATTGAGCGCTTGACTAAATTGACGATGTAAGGACTATTTGCTTACGCTTGTAACTAATAATCATTCATAAGTGGAATTAGAAGTCAACAACTTCAGAGAAAAGTATTCAATATTAGAATAGAGTAGAAGAGTCAATGATCAATTCATAACTTATTGGTGGAAATTACTTGGTCCAAGAATCATTCTCATATTTGTTCTACATTTTCAATTATTTATATTGTCTTTATTTTTCATTTCATTTTTGTTTTAGTAAACTTAGAATATCAACATATCAAAACCCCCCTTTAGTTACTTGTTTTTGCACACATTTAATAAACAAAATACCTTCCTTGTGGGATCGATCTCTACTTACACTTACTATTAGTTAGCGTTTGTAGTAGTTAAAAATACTAATTTGGAGACTCACGCACGACAACTCTAGCCAAGCCCCAACTCGGTCGAGTACCTTGCACCCACTCGGTCGAGTCATGCAATAGTACCACCCCGCATAGAAATTATCATACATACTTACATATATAACAATTCGTATCAAATGCTGTTTTTCGAATATATTATTCAACTTGGTTTAATTTTATATATATCTCAAAATCACATGTAGCTCACATATGTATCATGATTGACAATAAATATGAAAAATCTCATGTCAAAGTTAACATTATTCAACACATAATACATGCTCATTAACAACAACGTATTAGCATGCCATACGTCATACTTTCATACGCAATTCATTTCATGTAAGCTCATTATACATCATCTTATTTCATGCGCAACATATATTCATCTCATAACTCAGGAATTTCACATCTCATCACATCATCCACACCATTCTCATGTGATAACACATGTCACAATCATTCTCCACTCCATTCCACATCCACCTCCATGTCACATATTCTTAACATGCATATATAACAATATCAATACACAAAGCGTCCCGACACTTCCCATGGTGACCAAGTAAGAGCTATAGGGGCAAATGTGAGATTACGGGACGTCTCCAGAATCCTTGTGGTAGATCCCTATGACTCCTACCCGGATTTATTTTATTAGACTCTCCTAGCTCATTAGGTTCATTGGTTTTAGGTTCCAAAATCAATCCCTCTGATACCACTTTGTAACACCCCCATACACCAAGGTGCCTTACAAGACCCCCTTAGCACACGGGCGGGCTACCATCTCGGTTTCCCGAGGTAGTAAATATCACAACAAGCAATAATGAAACAACATTTATTTAATCAACGTTTAAATGTCAATACAGAATCCCAAAACAGATGGCATACCATCTGACCAACAATCCAACTCAGTAAAGATATCATACTAATTAATAAATAACAACGTTCAACATATTGAAATGACTCCTAATTGTTCAAGACTCCAAACGACTCACGGAAGCTAGACAGAGTACGGTGATCCTATCCTCGATCCCACGCAATGCTAACGATTACATGCGAGCACCTGCTCACCAACCCCCAATGGATTACAACAGTTTTGTAAAATAGTAGAAGGGTCAGTATTCCCATATACCGACTAACGTACAAGATCAAAATAAAACAAAGGAGAAATCGGAGGGCCACCGCAGCAGTTACCTCAGTAAAGTCAGGTTACTATCCCTGCTTTACAAAACCACCTATTGACCCTGGACCGCAGTCACATGCATCGAACTTCCATCTCGCCATAACAAGATAACCCCGAATATTAATGTGCACATCCTCCACATGGCGGGATAACCACGGGGGCGAACTCGGGGTGTGACCCGTCTCCCAACGGGATCACCAAATCATAGTAACCAGTAATCATCGCCAACAACTCCAAACTCCTTCATTGTCACAACAATAACCATCCTCATTAATCACATATCAATAATCACAAATAGAAATCAACAATCTCATACCATCAATTAGCAACACAAATACTGAGTAGGAAACCCTACCTTATAGCAATTCCGTGTATAGCAAAGCAAATCAATCAAATGTGTTCCTCTACGAAGTCCCCTCCTATACAATCCATAGTTATTCAATTAACATCACAATTCCCTTTTCCCCCCAATTCAATTAAGGTAAACAATGCAATACAAACAATCACAAATCGAAAATACTTACCCAAATCAATCGATTGACGAAGAAAAAGGTTGGATCCGGCACGGGATGATCAAGGGGTCCTTAAGGAGTTTGAGAGGATTTGAGAGTTAGGGTTTGTGTTTAAAACGTAAACTAATTTTTTTTATGAAAACTAATCCTCTTAATGACTCCTTAATCATCCGTCCGACTAAACCTAAAAACCGTCGTACTCGGTCGAGTACGACTTACTCGGTCGTGTACACGAGTTTAGAACATTTCTAAAGACACCATCCAACTTCACTCGGTCGAGTAGCCTCCACTTGGAAACCGAGTACCATATGTACTCGGTTGAGTTAGCTTTACTCGACCGAGCCCTCTATACACAAAAATACGGAGTATTACACCAAATTGCCCTTGAACACATAAAAAAACATAAAGGTATCACAAATTTATAGATAAAGACGAAATGAGCTTACAACTACAAATAACTTAAACACAAAACTAGAATGAGATAGGGATTAGTATAACCAAGTAATAAAATCTCGCGATGACGGTGGCACCCTCGCGATTTGCGATAAAATAATCAAGCATACAAGCAGCGAAAATAGTGGATTTTTAAAACTTTTAAAGCAAGGTGCGCGGTAATCACCATAAACGAAGTTCAAGCAAAGTAAATAAAGTAGAGCCGATAAAGACGACAAGTAGCCACAAGGGGAGTACAAGTCCCAAATATACAATAATCCAAAAGAACGGAGTCTAAACGCCGCATAAGTAATCATCGAGTATCGACACTAGCTAGCTCACTCAAGTCTCAACCCCATGTAGCACTGACTTCTACCTGTTCTTTCATTAAACATGAATGTCACATTGAGTGGGGAGTAAATCGGGATTCTCTTAGCCACATCACATGACAACAAAAGGGAATTAGAACATGTGAGCATACATCAACATATATGTATCAGCGAGAAACATTATATGTCAACCATATGAGCATGTGAGAACTATTAATTAGATATCAATCATAAACTCAAGATTAGGTAAGACAAACCTTGGTAATCTTCAAGCCACCTCTAGGTGGCTTGCATCTCACCACTAGTGACCACATAATCGAATAGGCTATAGACGGAGCAAACAACACAATATAAGGCATCCAATGATCCAATCATACATCCAAATCATGTAACCAACATATGAATCAAATATATTCTCACGGTAAATGAAATGCAATAGCATCGATACTTTGCAAGATAAGACAAACAAGTCTACAAGGTAAAGCGTTTCCCGAGGCCGTATGTGAAAAGGCATTTAGCATACACATGACTCTAATCCTCCCGATAGGATGACCATTATATAATATGGTCCTAGTCTAAACCTGGCCAGACACTGGGGATAAGGCGTTCTTTCGCCAGAAAGGCATGGGAGTCTTTGGGCATTGCTCCCGGTTCTCGTATCAAACGTTCACGTTGGTCTTCATTTTACTTAAAGCGTGAGGACATGCCGCTAATAAACTCAATAGATTAAAAACCACTAAGAAAAGAGGGTGCCGGTGCTTTTAAGCCTGGTCTTCGAAGAACTTTTCGACCGAAAAATGAAAATTTTGGATTCTCTCGGCTGAATTTGCGGACATATTTTCGTCCGTGTTTTGTGATTTTACCTCGAACTTCATTGAGTTTGGTGGAGGAACCCTAGGACACCCTTGGCGTAATGCGCCGGGTGGTGTAGCGCCTTGTAGCCGTTACCTGAATTCGCGCAAGTGTGTCCACACCCTCCAAACTTACTTGACAAGGAATCCAACCCTTCTTAATATTACGTCATTTCATCCCTTAAACTCAGCCTCAGACATTTGTGGCTTGTCTCCCAAGGAACTAGTATCCGCGCTTTTTATTTCTTTCATAGAGGCCCTTCTAATTCAAATCAGAGTTGCATAGTTTATAATACAAGGGCGTTTAGGCTTCCAGGAAAAAACTTCGAATTGGGTTTTTGACAAAAAAAAAAAGAAGAAGACTGGAACTCTAGCATTACCTCTGTCTGCTCCTCTTAGTCTAGAGCGATAAGTTTTAGAAGGATTGGTTCTACGCCTTTGAGGAGTCCATTTTTTCTCTCCGTTTGAGCTTTCAAAGATATACCACCGATTTTGCATAATATCGTTTCTTTATGCTAAAATCCCGTACCTATATATATTTTTTAAACGTATAGGATTTCTGTTGGCTTTGTACTAGCTCCTAGGAGTAGAAGCCCCCAACCTTGCAAGCCCAGAAGTCTAGCTAGAAGTACATTCCCTAGAAAATGACTTACTCTCATGGTTCGCTACTGACTTTCTTTAGGCTAGAAGAAGCTCAATCTCAATCTTAGCATGTTATTTAAGACAAGCTGGGACGGGCGGTCACCCGTAGTCGTAAAGTAGTCTCCGCGAAAATTTTGAGAAGAGGGGTCGGACTCCTATGTTCTTTTTTACTAGATTTTTTAATAAAAGGATCCATCTCTCCCTGAAAAGGAGGCGATCCAGCCGCACTAACGGGTTCTCCCTACGGGTGGTGATTTGGTAGTTTTCCCGATTCGACATGTGTTAAGGCAGGCTATATTCAAGACTTAGACGACAGAACGGAAGCTGAGTACCCCAAAGCCGGTAGAGCGACAACGGAAGAGGCGGAAAGAGTTCAAGCATCCAAATCCGGCTTATCGGCACGAAAGAGGAGATCAAGATAAAACAAGCAAGTACGCTACATGAAATGACACCACCTCGCAAGAATATGAAATTTGACGGCCGAGTCGATCAACGCTATGCTTTCACCTTCGTACAACGTCGTCATATTTCCACTAGCATATGTCCACGCATAAGAGAATGTACCCCAATTTCTCTCGACATAAAGTACAATAAGTATAACGGTACAAACGGGGAATTAGAGTTCAACATCATCCAACAAACAAGGTTCGACCGACTACTCAAGGCATAAGAGACGCACATGCGAGATTTAACATCATATGCAGCTTAAACAAGATATAAACAAATAACGCTACAACTCTTTATCACTCCGTCGAGTAGCTCATATACTCGGCCGAGTAGCACTTACTCGGTTGAGTACTGATAGTTTCGGTCTAGTACTCGATCGAGTGGGCACAAACAAGGATGGGTTTCAAGGGGGCACTCGGTCGAGTGACCTCTTACTCAGTCGAGTACATTTGGCACTTGGACTGTGGCACTCGATCGAGTGGCTATAGTACTCGGTCGAGTGACCTCCACTCGATCGAGTAACCATGGGTAACCAAGAACTTCCTCCTCGAGGGCACTCGTTTGAGTGACCTCTACTCGATCGAGTAGACCACGGGTCAGCATACAAATTGGTCTAAGGCATACGAAATTCAACCAAACTATATTATCGACTAAAATCCGTCATCAAACAACATTCCCAACATCATAAGAGTTAAAAACCATCCACACAAGTATCAAGAGAGTTAATGAATTCAACCCATGTGCAGCGTAAAACCCATGGGGTTGCAGGAATGGCACTGAGTTTCAGAGTGACCTTAAAAATAGAAAATGAACTCTAAAAATTTTGAAATTTGTTACAAGAAAGTTTGATGTGTTCATGACTTATGTTTAAAATTTCAGGATTTTAGGATTTTTAGTAAAAATAACAACTCAAACTGTCATAAATGGACCCTGTCAGAGACTCAGAACTGTAACTTAAATGAAACAAGGATATAGTTATTGAATTGATTCCCACAACTTAACACATGAAGACAACTGAATAACTTATGCCAACAAACTTTAATCTACCATTCACAGCTTAAACACATAATGACAATTAGGCATGGCTCAAACTATAGTCACATCACAAGTTTGAAGGTTGAGAAATATTTTCACAAGGTTTTTGTTTGATTCATTGAAACAATATGAGTAATACAAATACAGTTCAGCCTTTATATATTCAATACAGATGGATCTTGACCATTGGATGTAGGTAACATCTAAGGGCCCTAGAGTATTCCCAACAACTAGTTTAATTACATGAGAACGTCACCTAATGAGACGAGAAAAACAGCTACAAAGTACAGACAATAAAGTAGCAAAACAGACTGAATACAGAAGCAGAAAAAGCATCTTGTTTGTTTTCCCAAAATGACAAAAGTATGATCCTGTCTTCTTCTTGGTTTGTCTGTTTTCCTTGGCTGGTTTTGGGACTTACTGAGGACTACTATGACTGTAACACCCCACGTTCGTTGAAGAGGTCCATTGATAGGCTTAAATGACTAGTGCTTAAAGGGATTGAAAGTACTACTCATATCAACAAAGTGCACTTTCTTTTCTGGTTGTCCATGCAAAAGAACTCAAAAGTTAAGCGTGCTTGACTGAGAGTAGTCTTAGGATGGGTGACCTCCTGGGAAGGTTCCCGGGATTTGCATGAGTGAGGACAAAATGCGCTGGAAAGGACCCGTGTTGATCTGTGGGCCATGTACACAGCCTGGAGAGCTATCATGAGTGACCGCTCCCGACCCAAGGTTTGGGCCGGGGTGTTACAATGACTCCACAAGCCTCCTTATTATTGCTCCTCACCTAACCTAATGCAAAAGAGGGGCATCAGCTGGTTTGGACTTGGAATTGTTCCTGCTAGACCCTAACTTGAATGTTGTGCTTGCTAGACTTGTACTAACCCTTTAGGGAAACTTTCTTGGACAAAGTTGTGGATGATCAGGTGGTCTTGGCATGGGTGGCCAAGGGGCTGGCTCTTTGCTATATCGGGTATGCCTCTTGGGGGATTGGAAATTGGCTAGTGTAGGGGGATGGAGACTTCGAAACTGGGTGGTGCAGGGGGTGCCTCAGATTGGTGGACTGTTAAGTTAAAAAGGGCTTGACCTCAAGCCTGGTTCCTCTTCATATTCAGACTCTTCATAATAAGGGCTTAGATCCCCAATGTTGAATCTTCCATGCACTCCATAATCACCAAGTAGATCAACCTTGTAAGCATTTGGTCCCATCTTTTCAATGATCTCATTTCGTCCATCATCTCTAGGCTCCAGCTTGTTCTTCCTCTTTGATGGAAATCTCTCCTTCATGAGGTGGAACAATACCAACACCAGGGAAAATTCTTTCTTATGTCTAGGAACCTTAGCATTTTTCTTGTACTTTTCATTGGCCTTCTCAATTTGCCTCTTGATTGTCTCACGGAGTTTCATTATCTGTTTAACTCAGCCCGTGGTGGCTTAAGATTTAAATCTTTCAAAGACTTGCTCACAATGAATCTCAATATCCTCCCGAGGGTCTTGTTAGTCACCTCAGTTTGACCACCGGTTTTGGTATGGTGTGAAGTACTGAACAACAGCTTGGTTTTTAAGAGTCTTTACAAGGCTCTCCAAAAGTGGCTCATAAACTTGGTATCCTTGTCTGAGACTATGGTTTTTAGGAATCCATGTAGTCTCACAATCTCATTCAGGTAGAGCTCAGCAACACTGGCAACATCTTCAGTCTTCTTGCATGCCCCAAAGTAGGCCATTTTGCTGAACCTATCAACAACCACAATTACATAATCCTTGCCCCTCTGAGTTATAGGTAGAGCAACTATGAAGTCCATGCTCAAATCTTCCAAAGGTTTGCTAGGCATTGGTAGGGGTAGAAAAGGTCTTGCATATAAGGAACTCTTGGACTGCTGACATACTGCACACCTCTTTACAAAATCTGTCCATCTCCTATCATTTTAGGCCAATAGAATTGATCGCACAATATATCTAAGGTTTTATGAACCCCAAAGTGTCCTCTTAGACCACTATAATGTACCTCTTGGACCAACAGTTTCATGTAAGAGCCTCTATGCACACATAGTTTGTTGCCTTTGAATAGGAACCCTTGTTGCAGACTGCAGACTGTACATAGAGTCTTGAACCATAGTTCCTTCATTCCGAGCCAACCAGTCCTCATAGTAGTCAAGAGCATCCTGGTAGAGTTATTTCATGAATACAAATCCTATAAACTTTTGCTCCATGACAAATAGCAATAAATGCCTCTTTGACAAGGCCTCAGCAACAATTATCTTCTTGCCCTCCTTATACTTGCTTGAAAAGGTAAAGGACTGAAGAAACTCAACCCACTTAGCATGCATGTGATTCAGTTTGTGTTGGCCACTGATATACTTCAAAGCCTCATGGTATGAATGCAACACAATGGGCTTAGGCTTGAGATAGTGGCTCCAATGCATAAGAACTCTAACAAGGGCATAAAATTCCTTGTCATAAGTAGAGTAGTTCAGTTTGGCTCCACTCAACTTCTCACTAAAATAAGCCACAAGATTCATTTCTTGAATTAGAACAACTACAATTCCCACACCACTGGCATCACATTCAACCTCAAATAGACAATTAAAATCATGTAATATGAGGACAAGTGCTTCATACAATTGAAATCAGGTAATTACAACAACACCGAAGTTCTTAATGAACCTCCTATAGAATGAAGCAGGGCCATGGAAGCCTCTTACTTATGTGATGTTCTTAGAGACAGTCCAAGACTTAACTGCATCAACCTTGTCTTGATCCACATAGATCCCTATCCCAGTCACAACATATCCCAAATGCTTAACTTCATTTATCATAAAAGTACATTTTTCTAACTTTTCAAATAGCTTGCATTCTCTCAGGATTCTGAACACAGTTTCACGGTGGCTTAGGTGTTCCTCTTGATTCTTGCTGTAGATTAAGGTATCATAAAATTAGACCACAACTAACTTGCCCAAACATGGCCTCAAAGTTCTGTCATCAACCTCATAAAGGTGCTTGGGGCATTAGAAAACCAAATGGCATCACAAGCCCCTCATAGAGCCTATGTTTTGTTTTAAAAGATGTTTTCCCCTAATCTCGTTCTTTGATTCTCACTTTATGATATCCCTGCCTTAAATCAATCTTTTAAAAGATCCTGGACCCACTTAGCTTATCTAACATATCATCTAGCCTAGGTATGAGGAACCTGTATTTTACTGTGATGTTGTTGATGGCCCTGCTGCAGCAGCAGCTATACCACATGGCCCCCTTGATCACAACCCCAACCAAACAACATATCAAAACCCCAGCCAAAAAATAGTCCACCAGTATGAGACACCCCCTGTACCAGCCAGTTCCCAAGTCCCTAATCCCCCCGATGCACCAACTAGTTTCCAAGCCATAAAGAGGTACGCCAGCTCTAGCAATGAGTCAGCCCTTGGTCCCCTGTCAAGGCCACCTCATCATCCACAATATTTTCCAAGATGGTTTCCCCAAAGGTTTGGTACAAGTCCAACAAGAACAACATTCAAGTTAGGGTCCAGCAAAAGTAATTCAAAGTCCAATCCAGTTGAGGCCTTTCTTTTGCATTAGGTGAAGTGTGAGCATGAATAAGAAGACTTATGGGGTCATAGAAGTCCTCAGAAAGTCCCAAGAAACCAGCCAAAGACGACGGACAACCAAGGAGAAAGACAAGATCAGACCTTTGCCATTTCAGGGAAACAAACAAAGTGTTTTTCTAAGTTTTGTTCAAACTATTTCATTGCTTTTGTGTCTCTACTTTGCATCTGTTAAGCTCGTCCTCATTAGATGACTTTCTAATTTAGTTAAACTAGTTGTTGGGAGTATTTTAGGGCCCTTAGATGTTACTTACATCCAAGGGTCTAGATCCAAATGTAATGGATATATAAAGGCTGAACTGTCAGTGTAAGGAACAAGATTGCTTGAATGAATTAAAAAAACAAAACCTTGGGAAAACATTTCTCAACCTTTAAACTTGTGCATTACTGTAGTTTAAGCCAGGACTAATTACCATTAGGTGTTTAAGCTCTGAGTGGTAGATTAAAGTCTATTTGGCATATATAAGTAGATTAACTCTGGGCTTGTTTGTGAGTTAGTTGTGTTGTGCAGTTCAAGTTTAATCTTTCAATCCCGTGTTAATCTGTGGATTTGAGGCTTAAATTTGTTAAGTTATTCAGTTGTCAACCTGTGTTAAGTTGTGGGAGTCAGTTCACTAGCCCCTCATGCTAGGACTCCCATAGCTTTTCTGATTTGGAGGTAGAGGGGCTAGAGTGATTTTCCTACTACCCTGCTTGAAGGAATACATGTTACTCCTTCCTTTATGCACATAGTTCTTATCAAACCCCCATGGCATGCCTAAGAGCAAGAGCCAGGCATCCATAGGTACTGCATCACACAAGACTTCATCCTTATACACATTTCCAATAGAGAAAGGCACCAAGCATTGCTTATCAACTTTGACCTCAACACCCTTGCTTAACCATATGAGCTTGTAGGGGTGTGGATGTTCTTGTAACACCCTCATATACCAAAGAGCCTTACAAGACCTCCTTAGTACATGGAGATGCTACCATCTCGGTTGGCCGAGGTAGTACATATCAAAACTCACAATAAAAAAAAAATACTTTATTTAAATCCAACAAATTAACTCAAATACATAATCCCAAACCAGACGGCACACCGTCTAAACCAATAATCCAAAACCAACATAACAATAAAAGTAATCTAATGTCTATGACTCTAGTAGACTCAGCGGAAGCTATGACTTGATAGTGGTGATCCCATCAACATCCCAGCGCAGCTCAACGAGTTACCTGCTGATCACCTGCTCACCATTCTCCAATGGATCACAGCAGTTTTGGAAAACATTAACGGGGTCAGTAACAATATATACCGACCAATGTACAAGTCAAGCAATAGAGAAAGAGAAACCGGAGGTCCACCGCAGCGGTAACCTCAGCAGGATCAGGTTACCATCCCTGACCTGCAAAAACACCAATTGACCCTAGACTGCAGCCATAAGCGTCGAAATCCCCTCACACCGCAGCGAGAGTAGCCTGAACATTAATGTACACATCCCCCTCGTAGTGGGAGATCTACGAGAGGCGAACTCGGGGTGTGAAACCGTCTCCTAGCGGATCATCAACATAGTAACCATAGTAACAACCCAAACTCCAATCCTGAACTTCATCACCACCATCATCAATCAATCAAATAACATATACAATACATCTTATCACATCAATTAGCATAACTGTACTGAGTAGAGAAGCCTTACCTTATTAGCAAATTCCGCAAGAAGACAAGCAATCACTCAGAAATCTTTTTCTACAAAGTCTCCCCCTAATCGTACAATAATTATATATAATTAATACTAATCATCTTCCCTTTTCCCCCAATTCAATTAGGGTTTACAATTATTCATACTAAGTCACATTGTAGGATTACTTACCAAAAAATCAACAAAGTAATGAGAGATCTGCTCCGGTATGGAATTATTAGGAATGTCTTTAGAAGTTTGAGAGAGTTTTGAGAGAAATAGGGTTTTTGTGAAGAACGTAAACTTTAATTATGAACATAACTCCTTTTATTAATCCTTAATCAAACCGTCCGAATTAAACCCGCAGACTGGTGTACTCTGTCGAGTGCAAGATGCACTATGTCGAATACACCTTACTCGGTCGAGTGCTAACCTCACTCGGCCGAGTGCCACAGAACATAATACTGTTCAACATACAGACCAACCTCACTCGGCCGAATACACACTACTCGTTCGAGTAAGCCTAACTCAACCGAGTACCTAGTACTCAGAAATAAGAAATATTACAATCTTCCCTCCTTAAAAACGAACTTCGTCCTCGAAGTTTACAACTTATACTTTAACGAAACAACACAAAACACGCCACAACAACAAGAAGACAATACGTATGACCACTAACCAACACGAAGTCTCCAAAAAACACAATTAAAACCAGTAATAAGACAAACTTCTTACAAAACTAATACATGTTATTACATTCTTCCCTCCTTAAAGATGAACTTCGTCCTCGAAGTTCACACGTAGTTAAGCTAATACTAGCACCAACACATACTAAGGGTACCCTCCAAAAACGACACCATCCGATATAACATCTTAACCCAAGTTCCCACGATACATACATCGAACCTTTCCAACTATTATTCCTTCACAAGACATCCGAAACTAACGTCGTCAAACGATATTACCAAAATCTCAACATCCCAAAAATATAATTAAACAACTCACACCAGTATCCTAACGCTTTTACTAACACTTTCCAACACTCTACCTTGCAATACACCAAACACCCACAACATCACATATAACACATAGTACACCTATGCCCGACATTAATAAATTCGAACTTACCGCCCCATATGCTATCAACATGCGATCTTACAATTCTACTTCCCTTAAAATGAAATTCGTCACTTCGAAGTTCGCCCACACTCAACCCATTAACATTTTTACTATCCTCCATGCTCACATACCAATAGTTTTATACCTCACGAAACTACAGCTGATCGGGTTGTCGCGTACCCTAATAAAATGTTGGACCAATTTCATAGTTTTGATAATGACATGTGTTTATGATTTAATATGTTTTACTCGATATATCATATGCGTGTAATTGTGTGCTTTAGTTCATTATAGCTAGCAACAATTATGAAAAGAAAGATAAAAGTTAGGCATAATTTTGATAAAGTCTGTGAGACAAAGTTATAACAACTTCAGGAATAACTTTGGAAGTGAACATGGAAGTTATAGCTAACCAGGCATAACTTTAAGGAAAATCGCTTCAAACAAGATCTACATAAATCTACACAAGACTCGAGATGGAGGGTCTTTGTGATCAAGATGAAGAGATGATCCGTATACTGACGATCTTTGTGAAGATTAGATAGTATAGGTCGTCATTCGGTAACTATTCCATTCGAGAGATTTTATGTTCAAAAGTTATAGCTTTAGTCTATGACTTTGGATGATAAAATATTGATGCATGATTTTGGAAATAAATTTTTTTGAAATGTTTTCAAAAGTGAAAGAGTATTTTTATATTTATTAATTATTTTAATAGAGAATATATTTATGAGATTCTATTGGTTAGTAATACAACTTATGGGTTGTCATGCTACCTAGGGTTTCTAATATATTATATCTCAATTTGTTGTTAACCTAATTAGCCCACCTAGTGGTTGAGCATCTAGGGTTTCGGGAAACCTAGTTTTG
>JAIUZE010014359.1:0-50694 GCA_022085475.1 Heliosperma pusillum | reverse complement strand
TAATGAGACAGGGAATGGGTTAGCTGTTGTCGCTAGGTCTGATCAGTCTAGGACTAGGATGTTTTCCTACCTTGTGGTATAGACTCGAGTTACAGAAGTCGACTATTGACTGGACTAAGAACTTATGCCGGTTTCTAGACGTATTGGTCTTTCATGTTTGATGATTCTATGAGTTTTAGAAGGTGAGATGCAAGCCGGCTAAGATTGATAGAGTTTGGATTACCGATTGTTAACTGATTCACATGATACGTGTTGATTAGGGTTTGAGTGTATCATGGCCATGTTAAAGGTAACCTCTGAGCTAGCATACCAGCTTCCCTACCTCGTGTTATAGATTGTTAACGGTTTCACATGATAGCTTTCATATGATAGGTTATATGTTAGTTATTTGTTTCATAACATGAAAAGCATATCATATATGTTAAGGTTTTGTATTTTCCATATACATTGCTTTTATGTTATTCATGTTTTATTAAACTCGACATTTCGTGGCTGGGAGAACTCGGAGTTACTCCCCACTGACTGTGGCTTCCGTGTTTATATTTAATGCGGTTGGCAGGTTTGTGATGCATACATTGGGTACATTGACGAGCTAGCGAGCGAAGTATTTACCTTGGACCTATACTCGGTTCTTTAGGATTGTATATTATTATACACTCTTGTATTTCCGTATTTATACGGGAGATATGTCTCCCGTTTTGGATATTTATTTTGTATATTATTATTTCCTTTTTGTTGAACCTTTTTATTTTAAGACACCTTCGTTATGTATTCTTATCTTTTATTTAGTTAAATTATTTTTTTTCTTTCCGCAAATTTGAGGGTGTCACAGCATGCCTAACTAGTGACACAACAGATGTACTAACAATTCCTTTATTTTTAACTTCAGATGGCAGCTAATGAAGCCCAACCTCTAATTGGAGATGTCAATTTACCTACCCCTACTATCAGCGTCAAGTGTCGCCCAACCAGGCTGCTTAAGTTAATTTTAAAACTGAATGATGCCCAGCGAGCCGCGGTAAAGAGGATAGGTTTTGGTGGGATGCTCCATCTTAAACTAAGATATTATCCTCTTTCTCATGGTTTTTCATTTCTTGATGCGTTTAGCGACGGCTCACATGTTTTTAGGGCGTCAGAAATTAAAGCGTTTATGGTCACAAAATACGAAGTACATGATTGTTTCATGTTACCGTTCGAGCCCAAACCCTCCAATTAGCCCATTCTGGCCGTCAGACGGGTACCCAAGATGTAGAAAGCAAGGTTTTGAAAAAACGATGGCGGGATGCATATGGTTTTATCTTTGTCAAGTCAAAATGAGCCATTTGACTAACCTTGGGATCTTAATATTTTTGTCTCCTATTTCTTTTCCCAACATATTAAAGCACATTCATAACAGTCTAATTTAATTCCATATACGATATGGGTAGGTAGCGTACCTAATTTATAAGTTATTTGAATGAAACAAGTGCTTAATAATCCCACATTGACCACGAGAACAAAGCGTTTGTGACTCGTGATGCTGTCTTTCAATAAAAATACGATTATTTCTTGATAAGACAGAGTGGGAGAAAATGTTTCAAGAGTCACAAACTAAGCATATGGTCCGGAAAACGTTTCCTCATTGCTTGTTCAGTAGTTGTTTCTTCGGAACCTAAGAGGTCACGAGGAATTTTATCACTCCTTAATAGTGATGAATTGTAATCTGTGACTTATAAAAGAGAAAATGTTTCAAGAGCCACAAACATAGCATATGGTCCGGAAAACATTTCCTCATTGCTTGTTCAGTAGTTGTTTCTTCGGAACCTTAGAGGTCAAGTGGAATTTTATCACTCCTTAATAGTGATGAATTCTAATCTATGACTTATAAAAGATCGTTTCTAGTCCCAACTTCTTGCTATGGCTTAGAGTCATGAGATTCGTAATGGACTCCATGCGTGATGGTCAGGTATGTGACCTGGTAAATTTTACTTGAAGAAGTACGACCTCTTCAATGTAAATTGATTTTTAAGATCGTAAGTTGCATAGATGAACATTAAAATGTTTTCAAAGATAAATTGGTAGGCAAAGAGTTTTGCACCAAACTTAATTCTTCGATCCATTCGAATATACTTAGCGATTACAGCATATCATAATAGTATGATGTCAATTGGATCTCAAGAACCACCTTCCTGAATACGATTCTAGAAGAGGTAGTATATTTTATATTCACCTGTGGGTTCGTAGATCCTAACTATCCTAAGTTAATTTTGCAAGCTTAAGAGGATGTCTTAAGTAAGCACTAAAGAGTTGGAATTAGTGTGTCAATCATGTCATAAAATATTTCTCGACATCTCGAGGAATTATGTTGATACATGAAGTTTAGTGGGATTAATATGGTTTTCATTAGTCTTATATGTGGAGATATATTGATCATTTTTAGATGATGGAAGATTTTGGAGATGTAGAATACATCTTTTGGATATCTTGATTTATGGAGATAAATCTAAAAGGATATTAGCGTTGAGTCAAAATTCCTATATTGATAAGATCTTTGACTAGTTCAAGGAAGTTGAATACATAATAATTGATTCCTTTTCCTTCCGCTGCGGGATCATTTATATACGCTGCGATGTATGCTCAATCCGACATTTCTCATGCTTTGAGCATGACAAATTGTTTGCAATTAAATCCAAGTGAGAGTCACTTAATAGCCATAAAGAACATCCTTAAGTGCTTGCGAAGGACTAAAGATATGTTCCATGTGTTTGAAGTTTACAGTGAGTTGTGTGTAAGAAGTTACACAGACTTCAGTTTCCAAACTGATCAAAGTAATTTGAAATCACGAACTGGCTATGTTTTATAGAAGATTTATCTGTTGGAAGAGTTCCAAGCAGAAAAGACTATTGGAAAGGTTCCAAGTAGGAGTGACATTTTCAAATATAAATGTCATGTTTCCGCAGGAAGTGTTCCAGGCAGTTTATCATTGCGGATTTCACAACGGAAATGGAGTACATTGCATCGTATGATGATGCATATGAAAGTAGCTTGGATTCGACAGTATTGAAGGGACTAGAAGTAGTTCCTATATTTGTATATCCTATCCCATGATACTGGTAAAACAGTGGGAGCTACCTTTAGGCCAAGAGTCCTAAGTCTACATTCAAACCTAGACATGTACTCAAAAAGTTTTATGTAATATGAGATTACGTAGACAAAGAGAAATAGCAATCAGAACGATGGGAAAGATGTAAGTATTGCTAATCCATTAGCCATGCCTTTTGCAGGCTGAACATGATAGTCATGTCATTTCAATGGGATTGAAATATGTACCTGAATTGCTAGAGATTATGAGATATGAAATTATTGATAGCGTATCAATTTTTCAAAATATTTGATAATCGCATTCATTGTTAGAGTTTCATTAAAAACTCCTTTATTTAGTGTGACTAAATTTTAATACTTTGTTTATCCGAATTGGTTGAAACAAAGGTTGAACCCAATTCAAGTGAACAGGATGAACTTAGTGTTTTGTCCCTAGTCACTCATTTGAGGTGACGTCTCGAAGTGATTAGATTGTAAGTCGATCAATGGTTGGTTCAGCACCATTGGGTCATGGAGATGACTGGTCGTTTACATAGACAGACTGTTGAGACACTCTGTCGGGCAGTGACCATAATAGAGTCCCTTATCAAATTTGTTGAAGCCTGGTCGTGGCGGGGGTTTCTATTTTATTCCAATGAGTCGATTCTTTAGACTGGCGACCATTTACCTGAGTCGGTGTAGTTTTCGATTGACTTTGGTTTTTGTCCTAGGTCGTGCCGTGAAAGGAGACCGATGGACATATTCTGGGTCATGGTGATCTGCATCATACAGTGTAAGATGGGTCAACAGGAATTGTCCACCCACGTTGGGTATTAACATCTTCGGGCCACTCGAGGAGTAGTAACTGGAAATGCGTGGCCACGCTCAGAAGAGATCTCTGGTAGATTTTTCGGTCAGACAGTTACTCTCCCAGAGCAAGAAAACCACTCTATTTATAATTTTCAATCGCAAGTACGACCTGTAAGACACCTTGCGATGAGTGGGAGGATGTGACACAAAAGAGACAAGAGAATCGGTAGCACACAACTTGTCGAGACAAGTGGGAGAAATTGTAGGAGGAGGTGTCCTCCGCAATAGTGTTGTTACATGCACAACTTGCATCGGACAAGTGGGAGATTGTTGGAGTAAGTGTCCTCCACAATAGTGCATATATATAATAAATCTCATTTGGAATATACGTGGCATGATTAGTATATTATGATACTCCACGTCAGTTGATTAACGTAAATCGGTAACGCTCGGCTGACTAGAGTTTGACGTTATTGTCGTATGACGGCGGTGATCAACTGATCCCTTTAGTTCACACCTATAGGATGAGACCCAAATAGAATACTAATTATTTGTATACGATACAGTTTAATTAGAGCATTACATATATTTGATATGTACGTTTAGTTAGGAGAGTTATTTATTGGAAATTAAGTTAGGAACTAATTCCACTTAAGTTTATTAGTCAATTATACGATAACTGACTGAATAAATTTTACGTCTTACTTTAATACGATTAAATAAGATTTAATTTAGTGATTAATCGTTAATTCATTAAATTAGTTGAGGTAATGCATATATTTTGAGGTAGAGGTAATTAGTTAATTATATTTATAAAGAGTTGTAAAATAAATTAACTGGGCATTGTGGGATCCATTATATTGAGATATAATGGTAAAATATCACTTAAAAGTTAAGTATATATATTTGAGTCATATAATTGTTTTATGATCAAATTAACACTTGATTATACTAGATAATTAAGCATATGATTAATAAGTATTTGTGAGACAAATATCAAAAATCAAAATGGACCATTATATGGCATAATGTACCGGATTTGGCACATGGAAGGATCATATGTGTTATTCGTTTCTTAACACACAATCAACTATATGATAGTGACATATCTTCCATACTTTAATCATCATAACCACCCTTACACACTACCATTATGCATGTGATTATTTTGAGAAACAATAAGGGCTATCTTGAGTGCTATGACCGGCCATTTGCTATATATAAGAGCATTTTGGTTGTTCATTTCACTTGTTGTTCATTTCATGCTTATTTTGCTTCTTCTCACTAAAACCTCTTCTCTCTACAACTCTCAAAAATACTAATATTCTCTTAGTATTACTATATTAGTAATACAATAATATTAGTAATATTATGTCTTACTTATTTGGGTAATAATAAGGTAAGATTATTTGGGTTTAATTTTGGGTGCAACAAGAAGGAGACCCTCTACTCTGGAGGTTGTTTTATGAAGGATCATCCATTAATTTCATGCTCAAGAACAATAAGAAGGAGTTCTTATTGTGCCCATATTGAACCGAAAATACCCAATGTAAGGATGTTTCGTCTTATCTTTTCTTTTATGCTTTTATATTTGTATGCATGATAACTAGATCCTAAATCATTAAGTTAATGTAATTTAATGAACTAATTAGAAGTGTCTAATTAGAGGTCTAGGACTTTCATGTGGTATCAGAGCTCAATTGTTACATGCATGTCGATTTTAAGCATTAAAATCGAGTTATACGATAACTTGGGTAAAATTGAAAATTTGTATTAAAAATTGGTTTGCACGGAATTTTTAATTTTCATGTATACCTACTGACCTCAAAATGGTTGTGGTCAAAGTTTGTGATTTTAGGGATTAATTTGCTATTTATTTTGATTTATGGCCTTTAAATCATGTTAATATGCATGTTTTATGTTATAAGTTAACTAAAAATAGTTTCATGTTGATTCTGGCCATAAAAGTTTTATATGATCTCACATGCATGTTGTACATATTGTATGTAAAATTTCGTGACTTTTAGTTAAGTTTTGCATGATTATTGATTTTTATGAGAAAAAAGTCAATAAAGTGAGATTATTATGTTCATAAATTTGAAACGTCCTTTTCTGGTCTTGAAAATTTTTGGTACATTTTATAATCTGATTTAGATCATCTTGGTGAAATGTTATAATTTATTTCACTATTTTACTATATTTAATGGTTTTTATTTGATAAAACCGTTGAATAAAAAGTTATTTGTTCATAAAATTAATTCAAATTTTTTGGGAAACTTTTACTGGTTTTTAGAGTTCCTAGAAATGTTCCAGAATATACAAATTTTTTTTTTTCAAATTGTTATGATTTTTGATATTTTATTTTGGGTTTATTTCATAAATGTTATGATTAAACCTGTATATTTAGCAAATACGATCAATTCGAACTAATTAAATACAACCAAAGTTAGTGGGGACTAATTATGAGTTATAAATCAGTTTAGATAATTAGTTTGAGCTTAAATACGATTTAAGTGTTGATTATTGATTTTTAATGGTTAAAAATCGATAAAATCCATAAAACCGAGCTAGAATGAGCATGATAAGTATCAAGGACAATTTTGGCATATTTTTTCTGCATTTTTATTTATGTTGTTAATTGTTATGGTTAAACGAATGAATGTCATTTGTTTAACTTTTAATGCAAGTTGTACCTAGTATAGCCTAGATTATTTTAATTGGTATTACCCGTAATGTAAGGGAATACCGATTCGGTTGTAATTTTATTTGCGATCTCGTATCGCCGTTTCTAATAATTTCATTTCATTTTCTAGATCAAATGTATAATAGGAATTTTATTTGTATCTTTTGTAATTAATTATTATGAAGACGGAGACTCCCGAAGTCTATGTTCCAAAGGACGGTGCCATGAAAAGGCAAGGGGCCAAGAAGTTGGTTTCCGATTTTGTAATCGTCTAGTTAATTGGATTAGCTAGGTGGTCATACGAGGATTTATTATTTTCTTGCTTTATGTTTTCGCTCATGCCAAAATCGCCAAGATGCATTTTTATTTCTCGATTGTCAATTCAAAGTTATTCAAAATTCACCGACTTAGTTCGCTTATAGGGAATTAATAACTAAATTGACAAGACCTCTCACATACCTTAAAAAAATTGAGATTTAGCCTTACCAATTGAAGCACCTATGAACCTCGTGTACATTAGGGCTACCACGCTCGTGGGTCCCTTTTTACCTCGGGTAAGTAGGGTGATGCGATCACAAGCCAAAAGTGGATTGTACACAACGAGATAAGCGTTATCTTGGGCCTAAGAGATGGATTTAGTTGAAATCCGTCAACCAAGTGTAGGAAATATCGGTATATTTCAACATTAAATTACGGATTATAACGAAACTATAGTATATGAATTACGAGTCATAAATGAATTGCATAATATAAAATTATAGGAATTTAGAATTAACCTTTGGTCCTACCAAATTTTGGCCTATGAACAATATCGAAATCGATATTCTCCTAATTGTTGCACCCAAGATGCTAGGGTTTTACTACTCTTGTTACTAGGGTTTTTGACCTAGTTACCATAAAAGAATAATAGGAGATATTTTCTCTTATTATTTTTCTTATTAGCCAAAAAATAGGAGTATAAAAAGACTATTTTCTCCTTCCTTTTTCGGTTATATTAACATGTAATATAATATATACGTCAACTATAAATATCCGAATATTTATAATTTGGTAATTAAATATAACATATTATGTTTAATTATGAATTAACATTTTAATTCGTTTAAGCGTATATTATATACATTGATTAAATATAACGGTTTATATTCAATTACGAATTACATTTAATTTGTCTCAGCTAAAATTATTTAATCGTTATTAAATAATCGTATCATCATTACATTGACTAACCTTTTAGTCATATACATTGACTAACCTTTTAGTCATATAATAAGGCATCAATATGATTATATTATTCATATAATCACATCTCTCAGACACATCCTTTAGGTCTGACTTTTAGGGACCAGTTGATCACCGCCATTAAAATGACAATAACGTCAAACTCCTAGCAAGCCAACCGTTATTGATAATTGTTAATCAACTGATAAGAATACTAAGTATACCCTGTGAACCTGTAAGAGGTTTATTCATGTTATCACACTAACTTTGGAGGACACTAGCTCCAACAATCTTCCACTTGTCCTTACAAGTAAATGTGCGATAACCCGATTCTCATATCCATAAATTTCTCCCACTCAATGTAAAACAATTTGCAAAGTCCGTATTTACAAAGGTCGCATTTTACAAGCGATCAGTATCAAGACTGGTTTTCCCGAATAGAGAGTAACTTAACTGATAAACGAATCATTATTCGAGCATGGCCATGCATTTCAGTTACAACTCCTCGAGTGGCCCTGAGAAATAACAAAACCTGATAAAGGTTGGATATTTTCCTCAACTCGAATCCTGCAGATACAAGCACAGTATGAAATGACCCAGTAAAAATCTACTTAGCCTCCTGTTACGGTCGACCATGAGAAAGAAACCAAAGTCACCCAAAAACTGCCTTAATCTCAAGAGATAACAAAACCTGATAAAACAGTCGATAGTCAAAAGTATCGACTCTTAGGAACACTATGGACGTCCTATCCACGACCTGGCACTTACTGTTCTGAAACATTTAGGACTCCATAACGTTGTCACGATGTCCTGCGAGGTATCTTTATAACTCGTATCTGTGATCGATCAGTCAACCGTTTGACTTTTGGCTCGTTGAACACACCATCAATCAACTTCACAGTATAATTGCCAGAGTTATCAGCTCATATAGGCGATTACGGACCAAAACAATTATAATGTAATTCAGTTCACTTTGTGGCGTTCAATGTTGTCGTACAATCCACATGAAAAACAAAATATGAAACAATACGATGATGTTATAAATAGTGCATGAAAAAGTACATTTATCTAATCCACATAAAACAGCTACTACAACTCAGGAACACGTTTAATTCCCATGGAAATAACGTGCCCTTCATGCTTATTATATTTTAACGGTTTAGTGAGAGGGTCCGCGATGTTGTCATCCGAAGCAATCTTGTCTATCACTATCTCCTTTTGCTCCACGTAATCTCGGATCATGTGAGCCTTCTGAAGTACATGTCTAGACTTGTTGCTAGACTTAGGCTCCTTAGCCTGGAAGATGGCACTTCTATTATCACAATAGATGGTGATAGGGTCATTCGAACTAGGAACTACGGTTAGTCCTTGTAAGAACTGACGCATTCATATAGCTTCCTTTGCAGCTTCTATAGCGGCATAGTACTCGGACTCAGTTATAGAATCTGCTATAACACTCTGTTAGGAGCTTTTCCAACTGACCGCAGCGCCATTAAGAGTAAAGACGAATCCAGACTGAGATTTTGAGTCATCTCGATCTGTTTGGAAGCTAGCATCTGCGTAACCGATTGCGCATAGTTCAGTATCTCCTCCATAAGTCCATACCGAATCCTTAGTCCTTCGTAAGTACTTAAGGATGTTTTTGACAGCCATCCAGTGTGTTTCACCTGGATTGCCTTGGTACCGACTCGTCATACTCAATGCATATGCCACATCCGGACGTGTGCATATCATGGCATACATGATCGATCCTATAGCTGATGCATAAGGAACACGACTCATGCGCTCGACCTCTTTCGATGTCTTGGGTGCCTAAGCTTTACTCAAATGCATCCCAGAAATCATTGGAAGGTTCCCCTTCTTGGAGTTGGTCATGCTGAACCTCTCAAGAATCTTATCTATATAAGACTCCTGACTGAGTGATAACATCCGTCGTGATCTATCTCTATAGATACGGATCCCCAATATGCGTTGTGCCTCACCCAGATCTTTCATCTGGAAATGGTTCTTTAACCATACTTTTACCGAAGATAAGAGAGGAATGTCATTCCCATTCAAGAGTATGTCATCGACATACAATATCAAGAAGACAATCTTACTCCCACTCGACTTGACATACAAGCATGGTTCCTCGACCGATCGAGTGAAACCATTCTCTTTTATCACCTGGTCGAAACGATGATTCCAACTCCGAGAAGCTTGCTTAAGTCCATAAATGGAACGCTTAAGCTTGCAAACTGTCTTAGGATTTTTAGGATCAATGAAACCTTCGGGTTGTACCATGTACAATTCCTCCTCCAAATAACCATTTAAGAAGGCGGTTTTCACATCCATCTGCCAAATTTCATAGTCATGAAAAGCGGCAATCGCTAAGATTATCCTAATGGAACGCATCATAACTACGGGTGCAAAAATTTCATCATAATGCAATCCTTGCACTTGAGTGAAACCTTTTGCCACTAATCGTGCCTTATAGGTGTCTGGTTGTCCTTCTACGGAATGCTTTATCTTATAAAGCCATTTGCACTGAAGAGGCCGTACCTTATCAGGCAAATCAACAAGATCCCATACGTCATTCTCATACATGGAGTCCATCTCGGATTGCATGGCTTCAAGCCATATGTAACACCCGCAAATGTACCCTATTTTAATAGTAAAAATATTTTACGGATACTTTTCAGCGAAATTTAGTTTTAGTTTATAATTAAATTTTCCGTGTCGAATTTAGAATTTCCGAGTCCGTATTTGGATTTTTCGCGAGATTTCAAGTGAATCCTGTCTTAAGCCGTCTTTGACTTTTCTTGACTTTTCCACTCACCTTTCATATACTCCCTCCTAAACCCTAACTCCCTCACACAAACACAACTCAACTCAACTTTTCTTCTTCACAAAGAAACCAAAGAAAAACCTTGCCTCCATTTTTGATCCAAGCTTATAATCGTCATAACTCTTTCGTTTCTCGCTCAAATTCACGTAAGTTCGTCTTATTCTTCCTCTCTTAGCTTCCTCTATCCGTTTTGGTAATAAAATTACCGTCTTTCTCGCTTTTCAAACTTTCCGTCTTTCTTAAGTTTACTATCTAGTTGAGGAAGGCTTAGAAATCGATTAAAGACGCATAAAGGTAACGGTGAAGGGTTACTCGATATCATTTACGTGTTTTATGTGTTTTCTAGGCTAGTAATCGTATTTAGATTATGGTTAGTATGCTTAGGACTTGTGTTGTTGTTGATGGATGTTGTTAGTTGTTAATTGATATGAGAATTGATGGTTTGTGATGATAAATGAGGATTTTTGTTGTTGATAACTTGTTGGGATTTGATCGTGCCTGAATCCCGTGAAGGACGCTGGCTGCGTCGTGGGACGCTGGCTGCGTCGTGGGGCGCTGGCTGCGTCGTAGGGCGCTGGCAGCGTTACTCGCTGCCGACTGCAGTTTTTCTGCACTGACCCCTTTTCGTAAAATGATCATATCGCCTTTGTTAGTTGCTTGTTTTGGGCTTGTGACATCCCGTTGGAACCGTAAGAGGATAAGCTATCACCTCCATTTTGAATTTCTGCATTTGCATGTATAGAACTGTAGTTATGACCGTTTGAAGTGGGCCCTTGTTTTCGTTGGTTTCCAAACAACGTTGTTTTGGAGAGGTATCTATGTTTCTTATTTATTATGCTTCATAAACTTGTTCTAATGCTTATGTATCATGTATTGATTCCTTTTAATCATAGTTCAGTGTATATAATTCCCTATTCTCATGTTTTGTGACGGTTTTTGATATGTCCTACTTTGAGTCGGTTTTTACAAATGATACGGTTTGAGCACTATTTTGTTATGTGCTTTGTACTCTCATTCCCTTGGCTACCTCCACGTTCGTAAGGGTGGAATGTCGGAACGGGGAGGTATCCTACTGCATAATTGCATGTGTTAGTGGGCATACGACGACGTTGTTGGGAGGCGAACACTTTGCGTTGATCGACCCGGCCGTCAAATGTTGTGTACTTGCGAGGTGGTGTTATTTGCATGTAGCGTACCGCTTTTTATGTGGCTCAAGCTCTTTTCCGCCTCATTCGTGAATTATTCTACCGAATTTTGGGTACTCGGCGTCAATGATTGACCGAGTCTTGGATGCGAAATGTCATCGCTTGTCGAACCGGAAAATGCGATTCTGGGAGTCTGGCCAGATTTAGATTAGGAACCGTATTATTATCGTCGTTCCTACCAGGAGGAAATTAGTCTACATATACGAAATGAATTGAATCGTGTATGCGTTCAGGGAGTGTTTTTCTCCCGTGGATGCCTGTTAATCATACTTGCCATGTACACGGTGCTAGTGCGTTTCATTTACGGTGAGAGAGGTCGTCATTGTATTGTTATGTGTGGATGGATGATTACATGATTGATTGTTCATGGTCATACCATGACTTGGCATGGTTTGGTGTCGAGTCTCAATCTTATCAAACTTATACCGCTAACGGTGAGATGCAAGCCCTAGTGAGCGTATTCGGTTGCCTAAGAGTGTTTTCCCCGAGTCTTTGTATCACATGATGGATTCGGATTGGTATTCTATATGCTCTTATCATTATATATTGAATTGCCTATCTATTCTTATCGTATCTCACATGTATATCACTACAAAACGAACGCGGGAAACTGACGGACAAAATCCGTCAGTAACAATGAAAATCCGTCAGTAATGCTCACTACTGACGGAATTTCCGTCAGTATCACGCGTCAGTTCAATTGGTAACGAAAAAACAACTTCTGACGGATTTTCCGTCAGTATTTGAAACTACTGACGACTTACTGACGGACAGTTCGTCAGGCAACTCAATTTGAAAGTCAACATAATATTGACTTTACTGACGAAAACTGACGGAAAATCCGTCAGAATAGTCAAGATTGACTTGCCTTACAGACGGAAATTCCGTCAGGAAAGTCAAGATTATCTTGATATTCTGACGGAATTTCCGTCAGTAAGTCAAGTCAATCTTGATTATTCTGACGGATTTTCCGTCAGTTTTCGTCAGTCAATTTTGACTTCCCTGACGGAAATTCCGTCAGTACTTAAAAGAGTAGTGGCTGGATACAACAACCTGCTGTCCAGCCACAATGCGTTTTTTTGCATTGTTTTAAACGTTGAAAATTTCAACAAAACCTGCAATACAGAAAATACATACGTTCACCGCAAAGCGGTAATTCATACTCACATCGACCGCACGGTCGGAAATCAACAAAAGACGATAAAAATAAAGGTGAAGACCGATGGAAATTGGAAAAAGAATTCATTACATAAAATCAAAAAACAAATTCATACAACTTGGGGATTTACAAGCTTACAAATTCAGATGTTCCTAACTTAGGTAAATTAAACATTACTAACCTAAGGGGGTAACGGGAGGTACTCCAAAACCGTGTCCGTCGTCCGCGTTGTCATCTCTTGGACGTGGAGGAGGGAAGTTGTTGCACAAGTCCGGGGGAAGAAATCTCATCATAGCCGCTTGCATGGCAGTTATTTGCGCGGCTTGGTGATCCATTTGTTGTTGATTGGCCCGTACTTGTGCTTCAAGGGCAAGTCGGGCGGCTCTCTCATGTTCTCGTTCATTCGCAAGTGCATTCAATTGTTCCTTCATTTGAGTATTCTGAGTTGCGAATTGGGTGTAATCTGTAGGATTGTAGGAGAAAGAAGCGCGTGCACTTTTGTTGCATGGTGGATCATACCACACTTGTTTCCCCTTGTCTCATACCCCGAAGAGCCTTAACTTCTTATCGAATCCGTCAACCGCTTTGTAGAATGCACGAAATTCGTCTGGGGTCTCGCCAGTTGGCGTTTGCTGACTCATGTCCTCAGTGTAAGCTTCCTGAACCCACAAAAAAGAAATTATATAATTAAAAACATTAAGTAATCAAAACAAAACGAAACTAATAAATAGTATTAAAATTAGATATAAAAAAACTCCTTAGTAATTATTAGACAAACTTACGTTTGTCTTAACAGCTCTAGGGTTAACCCACTCGCCCTTCTTGGTCTTTTTTGTTTTCTCAAATAACTTGTACGGCGTAGAATCAACCTGAAAGTATTATAAAAACATTAAGTGATATATCGGAAATATTAATCCTTCATAATTAATATCCGAAATTGTATGTGAAGTAAAAATAAAGGACTTACCAATTCTTTAAACGCATCGGAACAACTCTTCCGGCCTAGAGTATGGGTGCCCACCGCTTTCTCGCCACCTGACCGTCTATTAGCCTTGTTTATGGTAGACCTCTTGGCGAATTCGGGATCGCTTTCGGGCCTATTTCTAATGTTTTCCCACCAACTTTCAGGCACCCATTCCGGCCTATTTTTGTTATACTTGCAGCCATTGACAAGTGAGGTAATCCGCCTCGTGACATGTTTCTGCCAGTCGGGCTTCGGGTCGTAGTTCGGATCGACCGAGTTCACATGATTCTATTTCATCATAAACAACTTGTTAGTAATTGCTGAAATTGTATAACTACACTTTTTGAATGAAAACAATTACATTTTAGTAATAGATACAACCGTAATAAAATATACCTGAAAGTACTCCCACATCCGCCTACGCTGGTAGTGGCTCGCTTCACTCCATTTGGTGAAGTATTCTCGGCTTATGGTACGAATAAAAGACCAAGTAACGTATTGCTTGATCGGCTTGTCGTCCCACCTGAAAAATATACTTATTAGAACGAACGCGATAATAAAAGATAATAGAAATTATCGTAAAAGTGATAATAAAATAAAGTTTGCGATAATAAAAGTATGATATATATAAATTAATTAGACACTTACCATTGGCCTATAGTAGGATTGCGAGACAGAATAATCCGGTTACTCTCCTGCTGTGGCGTCGGGATCGCCACCTGCTCCTGCTCCTGCTCCTGCTCCTGCTCCTGCTCCTGCTCCTGCTCCTGCTCCTGCTCGTGAAAGGCAGCATCCTCCTCGTTCCGCTCATCGTCGGCACGACGAGAACGACTAGTACTGCCACCTATGATTCGTCTGATAAACGATCCACCTGCCATAAGTTAAAGCTATATACAATGGAAATTGTTAGGTAGTTCAATATATAAAAACCGTGAGCAAACTTCTTGAATTACAATGCAAAGTTTCAAATTTGATTATAATTGTATTTTGACAAATAGATTACAATTAACTAGTGACCCTCACTATCACTATCACTACAAATCAACAAACTTTCATCATCTGAAAAAAGTATTCCGACTTCTTCCTCATCTTCCTCATTTTGTAGTAGTTGAATATTTTCATCTTCATCATCTTTTTCTTTTTCTTCACCGATGTCCTTGTCATACTCCCCTTCCCCCCTTTCAACAACCACTTCATATTCATCCTCACTTTGTGTCTCTTCCACCAAAATTGGTGAAATTGACTGACTATTGACAACCACATCTTCTTGGAAGACAATTTCGTCAACAGGAGCATCAACATGCGATCGTGCCTTGATTTTAAAAACCGCGGACCATTGATTATCTTTCTTAGTGGTTGGATAAGGAGCATAACACACTTGATCCACTTGAAAAGCTGCCACGAATGGGTTATGTCCACGAAGTTTCTTTTTTAAGTTTACATCGACAAGTCCGTATACCTTATGGATACTAACTCCCTGTGGGGAATTATCAAACCAATCACATTTAAACAATATGGCTTTATAAATTCTGTGCTCGGTATAATAAGAAAGCTCAACTACTTCATTAAGGGTTCCGTAGTAGTCCAACCCTTCAGTAGAACTCACACAAACCCCATTGCTTATAGTAGCTTTCGGAACATCAACTCCCTCTTTAAAAGCACGAAATTTGTAGCCATTGATAGAATATCTTCTCCATGTCCTCACCCAGTTACTTGGACCCCCTGCTAGAGCTATTATTAAAGGATCCTTCAATCTATAAGCCTATATATCAATAAAACAATATATTAATTATATTAAGATGTTATATTCTCAATATAAATTATTAGTTAATAAGAAATTGAAATGTGATCTTACTTCATTTCCCAACCATTTCGAAAAACTTTTGTCATGTTTGCTCCAAACATCATCATAAGACGTGACATCAGGATATGTGAGTTTGATGTACGTCTCGAATTCCCTAATAATAAGACGTGACATCAAGACTTAGTAATGTACGTTTGAACTATAATGAATTAATTTTATTACGAAAAGTTATTTGTGTAATAATGAATCAAATACTTACTTTTCATAAGTCTCTAAAAATTGCCCACAGTTTCTTAGCACATAAAAATGAGCTTCTTCAAACTCTTTTTCATTTAAGTACCTCGTTATACATTTCCCGGTAGTATTTCCCATGTCATCATTGAACAACTCGGGTATATTTGAATCTAGTTGGTTATCGGAATTCACACCAACCTCCAAGTCCTTCGCTTTTGTGTCAATGTGATCTTCGAAATATAGGGAACAAAAATTAGAAATTTCCTCTAACAAAAAAGCGTTGCATATGGAACCCTCGACCCGAGCTTTGTTGCCAACCTTCTTTTTCAAATGATTAAGGAACCTCTCAAATGGATACATCCATCGATATTGGACAGGTCCTCCAACTTTCGCTTCATAAGGTAAGTGAATAGGTAAATGCTCCATGGAATTGAAGAAAGAAGGGGGAAATATCATTTCTAACTTGCATAATATCTCCGCAATTCTTGACTCTAGATGTTCCATGGAATCAACTTTAATCGTAGAAGTACACAAGTCTCTAAAAAATTGGCTTATCTCCGTTATAGCATTCCAAGAATTCGTCGGGAGTAAATGTTTCAATGCAACAGGAAGTAACCGTTCCATAAAGACATGACAATCATGACTTTTCATGGAATGTAACACCAAATTTCTATGGTCAACACACCGACTCAAATCTGAAGCATAACCATCCGGGAATTTCAAACTAGCAACCCATTCGCATAGAGCCTTCTTCTCCGCTGTCTCTAAAACAAACCTAGATGATATGGGTCGTTTCAAGCAATACTCAAGAAAGTCAGCTTTACCCTTAGGGCCAAACGAAGTTTTCTTTGTTACATTCATCACCGTGTTGATAAGTTGTTCAAAAAAGTTTTTCTCAATGTGCATAACATCTAAGTTGTGTCGAATCAACAATGTCTTCCAGTAAGGGAGTTCCCAGAAAATGCTTTGTTTCCACCAACCTTCAGTTTTGTCGTTTTTCAATCTTTTCATTTCTTCAGCAGAAGACTCGACAACTTTTGGTAAACCTTTTACCGAATCCCAGACTTCAGCACCGGTTAATTTGATTGCAACTGTGGTATCCTCAGTTTTCCTATTCTTTAGAAAATGCTTACAATTGTTGCGGAAAGGATGATCATGTTTCAAGAAAGTACGATGACAATCGAACCAACAAACTTTTTTACTATGTTTCAGAAAAAAGGATTTAGGATCTGTTTGAAGACAATAAGGACAAGCACGGTATCCGGCTGTGGACCAACCGGAAAGCATGCCATATGCAGGAAAATCATTGATCGTCCATAGTAATGCCACTTTTAATTGAAAGTTACGTTTCTTAGAGACATCATAGGTATCCACACCGGTTTCCCAAAGTTCTTTCAACTCTTTGATCAACGGTTGGAGGTACACATCCAATTTTGCTTTAGGGTTATTAGGACCTGGAACGATCATAGATAAGAACATAAATTGCCTCTTCATGCATAACCAGGGGGGTAAGTTGTACGGGGTTACAATCACGGGCCAACACGAGTAAGACTTCCCGAATTGGCCATAAGGTGAAAATCCATCTGTACACAAACCTAGTCGAACATTGCGAGGCTCACTTGCAAATTCTGGATGCTCTCTATCGAAATGTTTCCACGCTTCTCCATCACTTGGGTGTGCCATTGTCCCTCTTTCTCTTACTCGAGAGTTTTTATGGTGCCAACTCATCTCACCTGCTATGTGTTTGGTTGCAAATAGTCGTTGTAACCTTGGCGCAAGCGGGAAATAAGTCAGTGGTTTACAAGGTATTCGCTTCCGGCCACTTAAATTCTTTTTACCTTTATACCGAGAGGCATGACATTTGGTACATTCCTCAAGATCGGCATTTTCTTCCCAAAAAAGCATGCAACCGGTAGGACATGCATCGATTTTCACATGGGGTAGTTGGAGTCCCTTAAGCAAATTCTTAATCTCTTGAAAATTGCGCGCCATTTGATTATTTTTTGGAATAATGTCACTAATTAACGACATAAAACCATTGGCGCATCTAAGAGATAAGTTGTTCTCACATTTGAGTGCTACCAACCTAGCAGCCGCTTGCAACAAACTCATACTACTTCCCTCATACACTGGTTGTTCGGCTTTATTTAACATTCTATAAAAGGCTGAAACTTGGGGATGTGGGGGATAACGAACTTCTTCATCGCTAAGGTCGTCGGGATTAAGTCGAGCCTCCATTATTTGCTCAACATTATCACGCAATGAATCTTCAACCAACTCCCGGTAAGGATTCTCACTAACTACGATACTACTTGAACTCTCTTCGGTAGCCAGTTTCTCACCGTGATAATTCCATACATAATAATTATCAGTAAAACCATTCGACCATAGATGAGTTTGAACCTCCCTTTTCGATTTAAAAGCTAAGTTATCGCATTTCTTACATGGACACCTCATTTCACTTCCTAAATCCTTAAACTCACTATATTGTTCCGCGAATTCAATAAACTCTTTCACCCCATTTGCAAATATCAGATTGGGTTTCTTTTTTTCATCTAATCTTTCATACATCCACCGTCGTTCTAATCTTTTCATGTTATTATGTATCTACATTTAAATATATATATGTTATATAAATAAATTATCAGAAACTAACAACAATGATAATCAATAATCACACATACTAAATTAAACATTTATTCTCATCAACAAGTAAAATTAAATTTATTCAATTGGGTCCTTATCTCTCCAACCTAAACCCATCAATCTACGTTTCAAGTCACTAGCAAACACCACTTGTAATTTATTAATGAGGAAAAAATTCGGCAGCAATTCCCCTTTGTTTTCTAAATACACAATGTTGAATAAATATTTACTCAACATATGCATTCAGAAAACATTAAAGGAATTGTAACCGAACTCTTTCCTCATTAATAAATTACAAGTTATGTGTTTACTACCTAAGTGACTTGAAACGTAGAAAGACAGTCCCAATACGGGGACTATTCAAAAATTACTCCTAACGAGTAATTCTTGAACGGGTACTAAGTCAATATCAACACATGTAATAATTTGGACATACAAAACACATGTAATAACTAGCTACTAACAACAACAAAAAATTTATTATCAAATGATTAAGACGCAGGGCGAAATTATATTAACAACAACCAAAATTTCATTATCAAAAACAATAATGGCTACTATCCTACGTCAATTAAAGACAAACAAATAATTAAGACGGAAGGCGAAATTAAATTAACAACAAAAATTTCAATATCAAAAACAATAATGGCTACTATCCTACGTCAATTAAAGACAAATAAGTGATTAAGACGGAGGGCGAAATTAAATTAACAACAAAAATTTCATTAACAAAAAAAGTAATGGCTACTGTCCTACGTCAATTAAAGACAAACAAATGATTAAGACGGAGGGCGAAATTAAAATAAAGACAAATATAATACCTAAGGATGAAAATAAACAAAGAAAGCGGCGACAAGCAGTGACGGCGACAAGTAGCGGCGGTCGACGGTCGGAGGTAGCTAGTGGTGGTCGTCGGATCTACAACAAACAACTAATAAAGAACATATAAATTAACAAAATGAGAAAAGAAAGAGATTGAAATAGTTAATTAAACTTACCAAGGATGTGGTGGTCGGAAAGTAGTCGCCGGAGGAAGTTAGTCGGTGGTAGTGTTGGAGCCGGTGGTCGGAAAGTGGATTAAAATGATTTGGGGGTTAGGTTTTGGGGAAAATGAAGAAGAAAGAAATGACGGGCTGATTCTTCGATTTCAGCATAAAAAGAAACTTTCTGACGGAAATTCCGTCAGGAATCCGTCGGTTTAGCGAGATATTCGAGAACTTTTCTGACGGAATTTCCGTCAGAACCTATGTTTGACTAGGCTGTATTTGACTTTATTATTAGTTGCTTCTGACGGAAATTCCGTCAGTATAATGGACAATTACTGACGGATTTTCCGTCAGTATTAGAAATTTCTGACGGAAATTCCGTCAGTACCCGTAAGTGAATTTTACCGCCTTTGACTTAGTCAACGCGCCATTTTTCACTGACGGTTACTGACGGATAATCCGTCAGTTTTATTTTTCCGTCAGTATTCCGTCAGTAGTCCGTCAGTCATAAAAAATCACTGACGGAATTTTTTTTCCGTCAGCAAAACCGTCAGTTTCCCGTGTTTTCGTTGTAGTGTATCTATATATGCATGCTTCTACTTTGGGATTTCCTTCTATGTACGTTTGATGTGATATGGCTGGGAGAACCCGGAGTTACTCCACACTGACTGTGGCGTTCATGTTTTTCATGGATGAACAGGTTGCTTGATTGGATGGCATTTTGCTTGATATTTTGGGTTCGGGTGTGAGCTAGCGGGCGTTGTCCCTGGATGAAACACCTCTAGACGTTCTTTAGCTAGATGCTAATAATTTTGTCTTTTGTTAACACTTTGAGAGACTACGTCTCTTGTGGTATTTTTATTTGGTTTGTAATATTTGACACCCCTCGTATTTTCTATTGGCATGTAAAAAGTTTTAAAAACACTGTAGTTTCACTAATTAAATCACATGCTTGTATGTTTTATTTCCGCATTCGCGAGGGTTGTCACACCATAGCTTAGAGTCGGAACAGGTCATGGCACCTTTATAGGTAGCGGGTTCGTTACTCTCTAGTAGTAAAACATCATCTCTCTCATTCTCCTCGACCATACCAATGTATCTGTCTAGAGGAATGGAGACTCTACCCGACCTCCTAGGTTCCATAGGGATGTTAACCGTAGCAGAAGTTGAAGGAACCTCTTCCTCCATTGGTTGCTCGGTTGATGGTCCTTGAATCTCCGACAGATCGAAGGTTCTATTACTTGACTTATTCTCGAGAAACTCTTTCTCTAAGAACTGCGCTCTAGCCGCAACAAAAACTCGTTGTTCGGTAGGCGAATAGAAGTAATGACCAAACATTCCTTTTGGATAGCCAATAAAGTATGTCTTGACCAATCGCGGGCCGAGCTTATCCTCGTGTCTCCACTTGACATAAGCCTCGCAGCCCCAAACCCGAATAAAGGACAAGTTAGGGACCGTTCCCTTCCATAACTCATATGGAGTCTTGTCTACAACTTTAGACGGACTTCGGTTAAGTATAAGAGCAGCTGGCAAAAGAGCAAAACCCCATAATGAATCTGGTACTACCGTGTGACTCACCATGGATCGAACCATATCAAGTAATCTTCGATTTCTCCGTTCGGAGACACCATTTAATTGAGGTGTTCCAGGTGGAGTTAACTGTAATACTACACCACAGTCTTTAAGGTGTTGATCAAACTCATTTGAAAGATATTCGCCACCACGATCTGAACGAAGTGCTTTAATCTTTCTTCGTAGTTGGTTTTCAACCTTATTCTGGTATTCCTTGAAGTTTTCAAAGGACTCACTTTTATGCTTCATTGAGTAGACATATCCGTATCTACTCAAATCATCCGTGAAAGTGATAAAATATCTATAGCCGTCTCTTGCAATTATTGACATATATCCACATACATCAGTATGTATGAGTCCTAATAGGTCACTAGCGCGCATTCCAACACCTTTGAAGGAAATTTGAGTCATTTTACCGATAAGACATGATTCACACGTGCCAAATGATTCATAATCAAATGGGGAGATAGTCCCATTGTCAATGAGCTTCTTTACACGTTTCTCATTTATGTGTCCCATACGCCAGTGCCATAGATAAGTTTGATCTTTGTCACCAACCTTTAATTTCTTATTATTCACATGCAATATGACTGTGGTTTGATCTAAGATATAAATTCCATTCATGGAAACTGCTTTGCGATAAATCATTTCATTAAAAGAGAAAATACAGCTATTGTCTTTTATTGAAAATGAAAAACCGTCTTTATCTAGTACGGAAACAGAAATAATGTTCTTAGATAAACTGGGTACATAGCAACAGTTATATAAATATAACTCAAAACCACTCGGGAGTTGGATTACATATGTTCCCACTGAAGCTGCAGCAACTCTTGCTCCATTCCCCACTCGCAGATCCACATCACCCTTTGCGAGAGGTGTGATGTTTCTTAGGCCCTGCAAATGATTACACAGATGAGAACCACAATCTGTATCAAGTACCCAAGTTCCGAAACTTGCATGGTTGATCTCAATCATATGAATAAAAGATGACATACCAACAGGAGTGACGCGGCCTGCTTTTATGTCCTCACGGTACACGGGACTGTTCCTCCTCCAATGCCCAGTCTTGTGGCAATGGTGGCACTCCATGTTAATGTCCTTGCTCATTGCCTTGCCTTGTGAGCCACTGGTCTCACCAGGCCCACTCTTGTCGTTTCCTGACTTTTTAAACTTTGGCTTTCCTACAGCTAGGTCGCCACGAGCCTTGCCCTTACCTTTGACCTTGTTGGAAAACATGAGAACATCTTGCTTCATGCTCCCACTCAATTTCATATCATTCTCGGTCTGTACGAGAAGTGAGTGTAGCTGATGAAGACTTGTCTTCATATCATTCATATAATAATTTGCCCTGAAAAGGGCAAAACCATCATGAAGTGAATGAAACACAAGATCAATGATAATGCTCTCACTGATTTTGCAATCAAGTGCCTCCAGTTTCTCGACATTCTCAATCATATCAAGAATGTTGGGCTAACCGGTTGGCCCTTCTGGAGTTTCGCCTCAAAGAAGCGACAGGTATGCTCATAAGTAATGATCCTCGGTGCTTTTGAGAATTCGTTAGTGAGCGTGGTGAAAATATTGTTTGCACCTTGGGAAATGAAGCGTATTTGCAAATTGCTTTCCATTGCAAAGATGAGTACGTTCTTTATCGCACCCGCTTCCATAACGAAGTCAATATATTCAAGTGTCTCGTTAGCTCTCGCATTGGGGCCTGGGTTTGGCGGTATTGGCTCAGTCAAGTACTTGAGCTTACCGTCAGCAATGGTTGTAAGTCCTAGACCTCTAATTAGACTCCTCTAATTAGTTCATTAATTTACATTAACTTAATGATTTAGGATCTAGTTATCATGCATGCAAACATAAAAGCATAAAAGAAAAGATAAGACGAAAACATTCTTACAATGGGATTTTTCAGTTAATAAGGGCACAATAAGAACTCCTCCTTATTGTTCTTGAGCATTTTATTAGTGGATGATCCTCCATAAAACAACCTCCAAAGTAGAAGGTCTCCTTCTTGTTGCACCCAAGATTTAACCCAATAAAACACTATATTTATTAACTAGATAAATATAGTATTATCCCTTAAAAGATACTAGAAATATTACTACATTAGTAATATATGAAGTATATAATATTTATGTGAGTTTTAGATAGATGAATGCATGAGAAAAAAAATTGAGCAAGCATGAATTAAAAATGAGTAAAAGGAGAACAACTCTTGTGTCCTTTTTACATCATTTTCTCACGGCACACACCACACCAAATAGGTGACTATGGGCTCTTATTTTATTCACATGCATGTAGGTGACTATGGGCTCTTATTTTATTCACATGCATGAATGTTGAGTGTTGGTTAATATATAATCATAAGATGTCATAATAGGATATCATGACATGTAGCATAATAGGTAATCATGGCTAAATGTGGAGTGTAGACTTAAACAAAACAAATTGTTACTACAAGCTACAATGAATCGTCCACCATGTGCATTATGTGGTCCATTTTGATTTTTGATATTTGTCTCACAAATACTTATTATCATATGCTTGATTATCTTATATAATTAAGTATTAATTTGATCATATAACAATTATATGACTCAAATTAATAAATAATATACACTTAACTTTTAAGTGATATTTTACCATTATATCAATATATAATAGGTCTCACAATGCCCAGTTAATTTATTTTACAACTGCTTGTAAATATAATTAACTAATTACCTCTACCTCAAAATATATACAAAACCTCAACTAATTTAGTAAGTTAACTATTAATCACTAAACAAATCTTATTTAATCGTATTAAAATAAGTCGTAAAATTTATTTAGTCAATTATCGTATAATTGACTAATAAAATCAATTGACTCGAGTTCTTTAACTCAATATCCAATAACTAACTCACATAACTAAACGTATATCAAATATACGCAAGGGACTAATTAAACTGTATCGTATACAAATAATTAGTATTCTATTTGGGTCTCATCCTATAGGTGTGACCGAAAGGGATCAGTTGATCACCGCCGTCATACGACAATAACGTCAAACTCTAGTCAGCTGAGCGTTACCGATTTACGTTAATCAACTGACGTGGAGTATCAAAATATACTAATCATGCCACATATATTTCAAATGAGATTTATTATATAAATGCACTATTATGGAGGACACTTACTCCAACAATCTCCCACGTGTCCGATACAAGTTGTGCATGTAGCGACACTATTGTGGAGGACTCCTACTCCAACAATATCTTCCACTTGTCTCGACAAGTTGTGTGCTACCGATTCTCTTGTCTCTTTTGTGTCACATCCTTCCACTCATCACAAGGTGTCTTACAGGTCGTACTTGCAATTGAAAATTATAAATAGAGTGGTTTTCTCGATCTGGGAGAGTAACTGTCTGACCGGAAAATCTACCAGAGACCTCTTCCGAGCGTGGCCACGCATTTCCAGTTACTACTCCTCGAGTGGCCCGAAGATGTTAATACCCAACGTGGGTGGACAATTCTTGTTGACCCATCTTACACTGTATGGTGCAGATCACCCTGACCCAGAAGATGTCCATCGGCCTCCTTTCACGGCACGACCTAGGACAAAAACCAAAGTCAATCGGAAACTACACTGACTCAGGTAAATGGTCGCCAGTCTAAAGAATCGACTCATAGGAATAAAATAGAAATCCCCGCCACGACCAGGCTTCAACATTTTGATAAGGGACTCTATTATGGTCACTGCCCGACAGAGTGTCTCCACAGTCTGTCTATGTAAACGACCAGTCATCTCCATGACCCCATGGTGCTGAACCAACCATCGATCGACTTACAATCTAGTCACTTCGAGACGTCACCTCAAATGAGTGACTAGGGACAAAACACTAAGTTCATCCTGTTCACTTGAATTGGGTTCAACCCTTTCTTTCAACCAATTCGGATAAACATAGTATTAAAATTTAGTCGAACTAAATAAGGAGTTTTAATGAAACTCTAATAATGAATGCGATTGTCAAATATATGGACAAATTGACACGCTATCAATAAATTTCATATCTCATAATCTCTAGCAATTCAGGTACATATTTCAATCCCCATTGAAATGACATGACTATCATGTTCAGCCTGCAAAAGGCATGGCTAATGGATTAGCAATACTTGCATCTTTCCCATCGTTCTGATTGCTATTTCTCTTTGTCTACGTATTCTCATATTACATAAAACTTTCTGAGTACGTATCTAGGTTTGAATCTACACTTAGGACTCTTGGCCTAAAGGTAGCTCCCACTGTTTTACCAGTATCAGGGGATAGGATATACAACTATAGGAACTACTTCTAGTCCCTCCAATACTGTCGAATCCAAGCTAGTTTCATATGCATCATCATATGATGCAATGTACTCTATTTCCGTTGTGAAATCCGCAATGATAAACTGCCTGGAACAATTCCAGCGGATAAATGACATTTATATTTGAAAGTGTCATTCCTACTTGGAACCTTTCCAATAGTCTTTTCTGCTTGGAACTCTTCCAACAGATAAATCTTCTATAAAACACAGCCAGTTCGTGATTTCAATTCACTTTGATCAGTTTGGAAACTGAAGTTTGTGTAAACTCTTACACACAACTCACTATAAACTGCAAACATATGAAACATATCTTTAGTCCTTCGCAAGTACTTAAGAATGTTCTTTATGGCTATCAAGTGACTCTCACTTGGATTTGATTGCAAACGACTTGTCATGCTCAAAGCATGCGAAATGTCGGATTAAGTATACATCACAGCGTATATAATTGATCCCGCAGCGGAAGCAAAAAGGAATTAATTATCATGTGTTCAACTTCCTTGAACTAGTCAAAGATCTTATCAATATAAGAATTTTGACTCAACGCTAATATCCTTTTAGATTTATCTCCACAAATACGGTTATCTAAAAGATGTATTCTACTTCTCAAAATCTTCAATCATCTAAAATGATCAATATGTCTCCACATATAAGACTGATGAAAACCGTATTACTCCCACTAAACTTCATGTATAAACATAATTCCTCGAGATATCGAGAAATATTTTATGACATGATTGACACACTAATTCCAACTCTTTGGTGCTTACTTAAGACATCCTCTTAAGCTTCCAAATTAACTTAGGATAGTTAGGATCTACGAACCCACAGGTGAATATAAAATATACTACCTCTTCTAGAATCGTATTCAAGAAGGTGGTTCTTGAGATCCAACTGACATCATACTATTATGATATGCTGTAATCGCTAAGTATATTCGAATGGATCGAAGAATTAAGGTTGGTGCAAAACTCTTTGCCTGCCAATTTATCTTTTGAAACATTTTAATGTTCATCCATGCAAATTTCGATTTTAAAAATCAATTTACATTGAAGAGGTCGTACTTCTTCAAGTAAAATTTACCAGGTCACATACCTGACCATCATGCATGGAGTCCATTACGAATCACATGACTCTAAGCCATAGCAAGAAGTTAGGACTAGAAACAGTCTTTTATAAGTCACAGATTAGAATTCATCGCTATAAAGAAGTGATAAAATTCCACCTGACCTCTTATGTTCCGAAGAAACAACTACTGAACAAGCAATGAGGAAAACCTTTTCCGGACCATATGCTCAGTTTGTGGCTCTTGAAACATTTTCTCCCACTCTGTCTTATCAAGAAATAATCGTATTTTTATTGAAAGACAGCATCACGAGTCACAAACGCTTTGTTCTCGTGGTCAATGTGGGATTATTGAGCACTTGTTTCATTCAAATAACTTATAAATTAGGTACGCTACCTACCCATATCGTATATGGAATGAAATCAGACTGTTAAAAAATGTGCTTTAATATGTTGGGAAAAGAAATAGCAGACAAAAATATTAAGATCCCAAGGTTAGTCAAATGGCTCATTTTGACTTGACAAAGACAAAACCATATCATATAAAGTTTTGTTTCTCTATTCAACAACGCCTTATCTAATAATGTGTGTTAGAGAAGTTAACTCGTGAAACTATTTCACAATACTTTTGGTGAAAATCAAAGTCAATACTTAGATATTTATAGTTACGATATAGTCGTAAGTCCTTGATCTAATACTCTTAGTGGTTAACTACTTCTCATTGAAGCTCTTTGAACTTTTCAAAGATTTCTCTTAGCACCTCATTAAGTAGAATCAAACATAATATCTACTTAAATCGTCGGTAAATAAAGTGAAGTAATCATTACCATCTCTGGTTGTGTTTGTTATTGGACTACACATATTCTTATGTAATGGGGTCAATAACTTACTAGTTCGATTTCCTTTTTAAAAAAAGGGCACGAATCATCTTGCCTTGAATACAAGATTCGCACACACCATTCAAAATCAAATGGTTTAGGGATACTAGTCGATACTAGCCTTTTATGTGCTACACAATCCAGAATTAAGATTAGATTTGGGTCACCAATTTTGAGCCTTTTTCAATCTATATGACAAGTAATTACTAGTTTAAGTCAAGAATATAATTACCTTTGATTGGTATGGGATAACCATTGACCAAGTATAGGCATAAAAAGATACAACGCTTGTTCTATTCACAAAAGTGAAACACTTGTGTCGTACACAAAAGTGGATACTATATTCTTTATTTAGAGGTCATGTACATAATAACTTTTATGAAAGTATACCTCTAAATCAAAAACTAGATTGATCACATTATAACTTTTATATGTCTCTATAGAAATAAAACTACAATAGTTATATTTCCCTTGTTGGTCGACATTTAATCATGGTTAGTCGTCGTACAATTTATTATATGCATTGAATACATTGATGAAAACCATAATAGGTATCTAATACCCAAAAATTGCATTTAGCAAAATAAATGTCGATCATATAGATATTATGGGTGAAAATTGTACACCCAATTTCTAACTCTTTAGAAAACTTGGGGCAGATTCTCTTCTTGTGTCCTACACTGTAAAATAGAATCGTCAAAAGTTGGGTTCGACACCTTGCTTGGGTTTTGACTTTTACTATTCAAAATAGTCTTGCCCTTTTCCCTTGCCTTGTGCCAAACTCGTGCCAACCTACTCTTGAACCTCGTCTTAACAATTAAGAATATAAATATCATTCTTAGTGCTCCCACTCACTTTCATGAATCTCTACTTAGACAAGTATATTAGAATTATTGTGAAGACTATTCTTCATTTCATTCATGGTTTTTCCTTCAAAAGGATAAACTTTTCATGAAGTGACTACGGTTTTTGGTTATTCACGATTTTAAATAAATCGATTAACCTAGTCGTCCCAACTGATTTGGCCTCTTTTGAGGTAAGCCTCGATAAGGACCATTATGACGACATACCAAAAATTAAAATATTTTCGTTGGAGCGAAAAGATTGATGTACCATTGTTATGAGAAGACGTCACTAAAAATCAAAACGTTTTTGACTAAGTGTGACTTATTCATTTACTCTTCATAAGAGACATTTGCAATGGTGAATATGAGGATCAAAAGATAAAATTCATTTTGTCTTTAGCTACGGTGGTTTAAACGGAGATCGCAATCAAAATGCTACCGTATAAAATAATGGAAACTCCTTTCCACGATTGAACGGATTTACAAGTTCGTAGAAGGATAAATATTTGTCATTGCGCGAATAAATATGAACGGAAAATAAACATTCATTGCTTATATATAATTTACTTGTAAAACAATTTTAAACAAGTCACTCATATAATGACCCCTCACGAAATTATATAAGTGATTCTAAGACCCATCTTTAGACAAAAATAGTCATCGCATGCTACCTTTATCTAAAAATGGTAAGTCAATACTTGACTAATTCTACACTTAGAACTCTTGGTTGACGGATTTCAACTAAATCCATCTCCTAGTCCCAAAATAACGCTTATCTCGTTGAGTCCAATCCAATTTTGGCTTGTGATCGCATCACCCTACTTACCCGAGGTAAAAAAGGACCCACGAGCGTGGTAGCCCTAATGAACACGGGGTTCATAGGTGTTACTAATTGGTAAGGCTAAATCTCAATTTTTTAAGTTATGTGAGAGGTCTTGTCAATTTTGTTATTAATTCCCTATAAGCGAACTAAGTCGGTGAATTTTGAATAACTTTGAATTGACAATCGAGAAATAAAGATGCATGTTGGCGATTTTGGCATGAACGGAAAAAATAAAGCAAGCAAATAATAAATCCTAGTATGGCCACCTAGCTAATCTAATTAACTAGACGATTACAAAATCGGAAACCAACTCCTTGGCCCCTTGCCTCTTCATGACATCGTCTTTTGGAACACCGACTTCGGGAATCTCCGTCTTCATAATAATTGATTACAAAAAAATACAAATAAAGTTTCTATTATTCATTTGATCTAAAAATGAAATTAAATTATTACAAACGGCGATACGAGATCGCAAATAAAATTACAACCGAATCGGTATTCCCTTACATTACGGGTAATACCGATAAAAATAATCTAGGCCATACTAGGTACAACTTGCATTAAAAATAAAATAAATGACATTCATTCATTCAACCATAACAACATAAATAAAATGCTGAAAAATTATGCCAAAATCGCCCTTGATACTTATCATGCTCATTCTAGCTCGGTTTTATGGATTTTATCGATTTTTAACCATTAAAAATCAATAATCAACACTTAAATCGTATTTAAGCTCAAAATAATTATCTAAAATAATTTGTAACTCAAAATTAGTCCCCACTAACTTTTTTTGTATTAAATTTAGTTCGAATTGATCATATTTGCTAAATATAGAGGTTTAATCATAACATTTATGAAATAAACACAAAATAAAATATAAAAATCATAAAAATTTGAAACCCAAAAATTTTGTACATTCTGGAACATTTCCAGGAACTCTAAAAACCAGAAACATTTGCCCAAAAATTTTGAATAAATTTTATGAACAAATAACTCAATATTCAACGGTTTTATCAAATAAAAACCACTAAATATAGTAAAATAATGAAACAAATTATAAAATTTCACCAAGATGATATAAATCAAATGATATAAAATTTCAAGACAAGAAAAGGACGTTTTAATTTTATGATCATAATAATCTATCTTTATTGACTTTTATCTTATAAAAATCAATCATCATGCAAAACTTAATTACAAGTCACGAAATTTTACATACAGTATGTACAACATGCATGTGAGATCAGATCAAAATTTCATGGCCAGAATCAACATGAAACTATTTTTAGTTAACTTTTAACATAAAATATGCATATTAACATGATTTAAAGGCCATAAATCAAAATAAATAGCAAATTAATCCATAAAATCACCAAATTTGACCACAACCATTTTTAGGTCAGTAGGTATGCATACAAATCAAAAATTTCGTGCAAACCAATTTTTAACACAAATTTTCAATTTTACCCAAGTTATCGTATAACTCGACGATAACTCGATTTTAATGCTTAAAATCAACATGCATGTAACAGTTGAGCTCTGATACCACATGTAAGTCCTAGACCTCTAATTAGACTCCTCTAATTAGTTCATTAATTTACATTAACTTAATGATTTAGGATCTAGTTATCATGCATGCAAACATAAAAGCATAAAAGAAAAGATAAGACGAAAACATTCTTACAATGGGATTTTTCAGTCAATAAGGGCACAATAAGAACTCCTTCTTATTGTTCTTGAGCATTTAATTAGTGGATGATCCTCCATAAAACAACCTCCAAAGTAGAAGGTCTCCTTCTTGTTGCACCCAAGATTTAACCCAATAAAACACTATATTTATTAACTAGATAAATATAGTATTATCCCTTAAAAGATACTAGAAATATTACTACATTAGTAATATATGAAGTATATAATATTTATGTGTGTTTTAGAGAGATGAATGCATGAGAAAAAAAATTGAGCAAGCATGAATTAAAAATGAGTAAAAGGAGAACAACTCTTGTGTCCTTTTTACTTCATTTTCTCACGGCACACACCACACCAAATAGGTGACTATGGGCTCTTATTTTATTCACATGCATGTAGGTGACTATGGGCTCTTATTTTATTCACATGCATGAATGTTGAGTGTTGGTTAATATATAATCATAAGATGTCATAATAGGATATCATGACATGTAGCATAATAGGTAATCATGGCTAAATGTGGAGTGTAGACTTAAACAAAACAAATTGTTACTACAAGCTACAATGAATCGTCCACCATGTGCATTATGTGGTCCATTTTGATTTTTGATATTTGTCTCACAAATATTTATTATCATATGCTTGATTATCTTATATAATTAAGTATTAATTTGATCATATAACAATTATATGACTCAAATTAATAAATAATATACACTTAACTTTTAAGTGATATTTTATCATTATATCAATATATAATAGGTCTCACAATGCCCAGTTAATTTATTTTACAACTGCTTGTAAATATAATTAACTAATTACCTCTACCTCAAAATATATACAAAACCTCAACTAATTTAGTAAGTTAACTATTAATCACTAAACAAATCTTATTTAATCGTATTAAAATAAGTCGTAAAATTTATTCAGCCAATTATCGTATAATTGACTAATAAAATCAATTGACTCGAGTTCTTTAACTCAATATCCAATAACTAACTCACATAACTAAACGTATATCAAATATACGCAAGGGACTAATTAAACTGTATCATATACAAATAATTAGTATTCTATTTGGGTCTCATCCTATAGGTGTGACCGAAAGGGATCAGTTGATCACCGCCGTCATACGACAATAACGTCAAACTCTAGTCAGCTGAGCGTTACCGATTTACGTTAATCAACTGACGTGGAGTATCAAAATATACTAATCATGCCACATATATTCCAAATGAGATTTATTATATAAATGCACTATTATGGAGGACACTTACTCCAACAATGGCAGCATTCCGTAATGCCGCCTCCTAGTCCGCAAAGTTGGACCCGTCATTCTTCAGTCGCGTGGACTGATTCATGTGGTCCATAAAAGCTTTAAGCCAGGATTCGCGCGCGAGCGTGGCACTTGGCATAGGGATATTAGTATTTCCAGCCATTTGTTATATGCAGTATTATCAATATAAACGAGTTCTACTCTGAAAAAGAAGAAAAACTATAATAAGCATACTCATTGATTTGAATTTAAGTCTAGTGCAAAATTCTGTTTTTAATGCAAAGACTCGAGCATTTATACAATTGACCTCCCTCAAGAATTATATAAATGATCCCAAGACTCAATTATCTGTAAATTGATAAGCCAACCTCTTGGCTAATTCTACCTTTAGAATTCTTGGTCGATAAATTTCATTAAATTCTATCTTTAGTCCATCATAATCACGAGAAACTCTTCGGACTATAATGTTGAGATAAAATAGGTCATCACACACTACTTACCCAACGTAGAAGGGGTCATATGGAGAGTAAGGTCCTATATGCCTACCGACGAAGAAGGGATTCATAGTTGTTTGGCCTATACAGACTAGTCTCAATTTTAGGTATAGAGGAAGATCCCATCAATTTTATTTTAATTCAATTTGAAGTGAACTAAAATCTAGCATACGAGAATGAATAAACTAAAATGATGGCTTAAATTCGAGTGACAACTTTATGTCCATGATAACTAACATTTAAACTATATGAGTCAATTTTCATGCATTTTAGTAGTAGGTGGTTTCGTTTAGGCGGAATATGATGCACTAACTATCATGTGATGAAAAAGCAACAAGAACGGAAAAATACATAAACATATTACAAAGTCCTAGTGTGGCCTATCTACTGCTAAGTGATATTTTGTACTAATTTATCCCCCGTTTTAGCTCGATTTCCATACGATTTATGCACTTTGTTAAGTGATTAACGAGCTAATATTGCTATTCTAGTTGTTTTGCGTGTTTTGACTCGTTTTATAGGAAATGAAGCGGTTTTGCTATATTTTCCTACTTTATGGAGCAAAGGCACTAGGATACGAGTTTGAAAAGGAATTGATGATAGCCAGTTCACGACTCGATTACGATTCCGCTACATCCTTCCTCAATTGGATTCATCTTGGATTTTGGCTTTGAACTTCACAAGGAAACATCAACCCAAGTCAAAAGAAGATCAGCCCAAGCCCAATTCCGTATTGCATTGACCAAGACCAAGGCATAGGATTCCGTGCCTAAGACGAAAAGACGGAAGAATCCATCTTGCACATTTACCCGATCGGATTACCATTTACCCGATCGGGTATTTCTGCAAATGGACGTTACTTAGCTCTTCTTCAACCGAGCTTAAATGTGTGATTTAATGCTTTGACTAGGGTATGAATTTGGACGAGGGATCAGCAGCCATGCAGCCCTATAAAAGCCAATGATCATCACACACAATTATCATCTCTTATCTCATTTTTTCTTATCATCTTTTTATCATCATATACTACATAACTTCTTATTATCTTTTAGCATACTTTCATACAATAACACATTTCATAGTTTGTTTCTTTCTTACAAGTTTTAGAATATAGTTTATTTCTTAGTGTTTCTCTAGTGTTTTCATAGCTTTTGTTATTGGATATTTGTTCTTTACTTTCGCTCTATTATATTCATATTCCAAACTCGGTAATTCTCTATCTTTTACTATGCAATTTTCATCATGAACCTTAAACTAATTAGCATTGTTTTCATATTGTTGTTGTTAGGGAATCAATATAAAATTAATCTAGTTAAAACCAAAATATTGTTTAGCATGTGATCACATTATAATTTACCTAATCATATAATCCTAAAAATTGTCATTAGAATCATTACTAATATAATCACCATAATCACTTTAGTATTTATATTTCATAGTTTAATTTCCTACATCTTTTTCTTATTAATTTACTTAATCACATGATCATATAAATTAGATATAATATTGTAAGATTAACATTGTGTAAATAAAATAAATAGAGTTGTAATATTGAAATGATTTACGAGTTAAATGAATTAAAAGAAGAGTAAATACCATTTGAACCATCTAGTTGTTTCTTCGTTTGGTTGTGTCGAATTCTATAACTATGTTTAGTGGCCATAAACAATTGTTTGTATTAGTCAATTTCTATCTTTATAACGAGAGTTGGGATGGGAATTAGGACTGCCAATAGGGGGTTAGTGACTTAACCATGCTGAGAGGACGTTAGGACCCACTAAAAGGTCGGTACGAATCCGAAAGGAATATACCGCTACAAGGCCTAGACAATCATAGTAATTCTAATGTTGGTATCTATGACACTTTTGAATCGTTTTACATGTATTTCTCTTTCACTATTTCAATTCGATTAGATAGTTTATTTTACCGTTTTAGATAGTTTATTTTATTGTTATCTAGTTAGTTTAATTTATCGTCTTTCTATTTCCGTTCTTAGATAGTTTACTTTATTATTATTATCTAGTTTATTAGTTTAGTTAGATAGCCTTTCAATATTGTCATTTAAATATCGTATTTAGTTAGAATTTAATTGTTGTCATTCGGATCAGAGCATTTCCCTGATCGGGTACCTGACAACCCGATCGGGTAAGTAGTCTGTTTTGAGTTTTACATTTTGCAATTTACATATTTGTCATTTACATATCGTCATTTACATACTTGTCATTTTATTTTATGTTAGTAGTTTAGACAACCACCTCAAATGACTCAAACTTAAATGAAAATCATTCCATAGCAATTCATAGTTAACACGTAGTCCCTGAGGATCGACACCCTACTCCCCTAATTACATTCCTTATGTTGTTAGCCTAAGTGCGGGTAATTATTTTTGTATCGGGACCGCGACATAACCGATCATCTACCAAAATGAACAAAATACAACTTTGGAATCCAACCCATTTGGACCCGAAAAGCTTATCTTGATGTTCCATCTTGGTCCATGTAGCGGGAGTGAGCAATCCGATCTCCATCTTTAGTCTTCTCAAAATACATTTAATAAATTACAAGATATAAACCTATTTACATTCTAATTTAAAAAACATAATTTAATGAAAAATAAAATGGAGATTCGAGATCTCAAAATTACATCAAAGATCATGTTTCCATCATTACGAAAACATGATCAACTAAGGCCACACTAGGTAATACAAATTACAACCGATTGCAAAAATACGTAAATTAAACCATTCAACCATTCATTCAACAAGATAAAATGCATCAACTATAAATTAATCATTCAAGACATAATTCTTTAATTATGAAGAGTAATTTATCCAAACCACCTTTTAAAATGATCAAAATTATGTGACAATTCCTTAATTAATCACAATAACCCCAACCAAACATAATCCAATTTTAATTCATATTCTTTAACATGAATTAATACAACATTATTTTAAACCTCTTTAATATAATTGGGTATCCAATTATTGTGAACTTCTTCACAATAATAAACGAAACATTATCATTATAATGAATAATAACAAAAACTTTCAACCAAAAATAATAAAAAAAAAAACCGAAACTTTTTTTTTCTTTTTGGCAGCCACGCAAATTTTTTTATTTAAAATATACAATTTAATTTGATGTCACTAATATTTTCAACAATTATAATGAATCAAAATGGAAAAACAAGGCAAAAAATTTTTTTTTTTTTTCTTCACGGATGAACAGTACCGTGAACAGTTATGATAACATTTAATCTTATATTTCCAAGGTAAAAAAAACAAAAAATTTCTAATCTTATATTTCCAATCAATTATGATAACATATAAAATAATTTTGTAGCCCTTGCCTCTGATATCACTTGTAGGAAATATCGGTATATTTTGTCATTAAATTACGGATTATAACGAAACTATAGTATATGAATTACGAGTCATAAATGAATTGCATAATATAAAATTATAGGAATTTAGAATTAACCTTTGGTCCTAGCAAATTTTGGCCTATGAACAATATCGAAATCGATATTCTCCTAATTGTTGCACCCAAGATGCTCGAAGATATGCCTTGCTTGTGCTAGAATTTTGGAGAAAAGTTACTGCTAATTTTTCTTTTGTGTGATGATGAATGATAGAGGGAATTAGAGAGAAAAATCTGAATTTTTCTTTGCTCTTCTTGCTCTATTCGGCCGTACCCTCAAGTAGGTCAAGGAGGAGTCTCTCCTCTTTTTACTACTCTTGTTACTAGGGTTTTATACCTAGTTACCATAAAAGAATAATAGGAGATATTTTCTCTTATTATTTTTCTTATTAGCCGAAAAATAGGAGTATAAAAAGACTATTTTCTCCTTCCTTTTTCGGTTATATTAGCATGTAATATAATATATACGTCAACTATAAATATCCGTATATTTATAATTTGGTAATTAAATATAACATATTATGTTTAATTACGAATTAACATTTTAATTCGTTTAAGCTTATATTATATACATTGATTCAATATAACGGTTTATATTCAATTACGAATTACATTTAATTCGTCTCACCTAATATTATTTAATCGTTATTAAATAATCGTATCATCATTACATTGACTAACCTTTTAGTCATATACATCGACTAACCTTTTAGTCATATAATAAGGCATCAATATGATTATATTATTCATATAATCACATCTCTCAGACACATCCTTTAGGTGTGACTTTTAGGGACCAGTTGATCACCGCCATTAAAATGACAATAACGTCAAACTCCTAGCAAGCCAACCGTTATTAATAAACGTTAATCAACTGATAAGAATACTAAGTATACCCTGTGATCCTGTAAGAGATTTATTCATGTTATCACACTAACTGTGGAGGACACTAGCTCCAACACCAAGAGTTCTAAGGGTAGAATTAGTCATGCATTGACTTCCCATTTTTTAGATAAAGGTAGCATACGATGACTATTTTTGTCTAAAGATGGGTCTTGGAATCACTTATATAATTTCGTGAGGGGTCATTATATGAGTGACTTGTTTAAAATTGTTTTACAAGTAAATTATATATAAGCAATGAATGTTTATTTTCCGTTGAGATTTATTTTATACGCGCAAATGACAAATATTTTATCCTTCTATGAACTTGTAAATCCGTTCAATCGTTGAAAGGGTTTCCATTATTTTATACTGTAGCATTTTGATTGCGATCTCCGTTTAAACCACCGTAGCTAATGACAAAATGGATTTTTCTTTTTGATCCTCATATTTACCATTGCAAATGTCTCTTATAAAGAGTATACAAATGAGTCACATTTAGTCAAAAACGTTTTGAATTTTTTGTGACGTCTTCTTATTACAATGGTTCATCAATCTTTTTTGCTCAAAAGAAAATATTTATTATTTTTTTTTTGGTATGACGTCATAATGCTCCTTATCGAGGCTTAGCTCAAAAGAGGCCAAATAAGTTGAGATGACTAGGTTAATCGATTTATTTGAAATCGTGAATAACCAAATACCGTAGACACTTCACGAAAGGTTTATCCTTTATGAAGGTAAAACCATGAATGAAATGAAGAATAGTCTTCATAATAATTCTAATCTACATATCTAAGTAGAGATTCATGAAAGTGAGTGGGAGCTCTAGGAAAGATGTTTTGTTCTTAATTGTTAAGAATATGACGAGGTTCAAGAGTAGGTTGACACGATGTTGGAACAAGGCGAGGGAAAAAGGCAAGTCTATTTTGAATAGTAAAGTCAAAATCCAAGAAAGGTGTCAAACCCAACCTTTGATGATTCTATTCTTACAGTGTAGGACACAAGAAAAGAATCTGCCCCAAGTTTTCTAAAGAGTTAGAAATTGGGTGTACTATTTTCACCCATAATATCTATATGATCGACATTTATTTTGCTAAAATGCAAGTTTTGGGTATTAGATACCCATTATGGTTTTCATCAATGTATTCAATGCATATAGTCATGATTCGTGCGACGACTAACTATGATTAAATTTTGACCTACAAGGGAAATAGAACTATTGTAGTTTTATTTCTATAGAGACATATAAAAGTTATAATGTGATCAATCTAGTTTTGGATTTAGAGGTATACTTTAATAAACGTTATTATGTTCATGACCTCTAAATAAAGAATATAGTATCCACTTTAGTGTACGACACAAGTGTTTCACTTTTGTGAATGGAACAAGCGTTGTATCTATTTATGCCTATACCTGGTCAATGGATATCCCATACCAATCAAAGGTAACTATATTCTTGACCTAAATTAGAAATTACTTTTCATATAGATTGAAAAAGGCCCAAAATTGGTGACCCAAATCTAATCTTAATTCTGGATTGTTTAGCACATCTAAAACATTTGATTTTGAATCTTATGGTGTCTGCGAATCTTGTATTCAAGGCAAGATGATTCGTGCCCTTTTTATTAAAAAGAAAATCGAGCTAGTGATTTATTGGCCATATTATATAAGAATATGTGTGGTCCAATAACAAACACAACCAGTGATGGTTATGACTATTTCACTTTATTTACCGACGATCTAAGTAGATATTCTATTAGATTCTATTTAATGAGGTACTATGAGAAATCTTTGAAAAGTTCAAAGAGCTTCAATGTGAAGTAGTTAACCACCAAGAGTATTAGATCAAAGACTTACGACCAAATCGTAAATGAAATATCTAAGTATTGACTTTGATTTTCACCAAAAGTATTGTGAAATTGTTTCACGAATTAACTTCTCTAACACACTTTTTGAGATAAGGCGTTGTTGAATAGAGAAACAGAACCTTATACGATATGGTTTTGTCTTTGTCAAGTCAAAAATGAGCCATTTGACTAACCTTGGGATCTTAATATTTTTGTCTCCTATTTCTTTTCCCAACATATTAAAGCACATTTATAACAGTCTAATTTCATTCCATATACGATATGGGTAGGAAGCATACCTAATTTATAAGTTATTTGAATGAAACAAGTGCTCAATAATCCCACATTGACCACGAGAACAAAGCGTTTGTGACTCGTGATGTTGTCTTTCAATAAAAATACGATTATTTCTTGATAAGACGTTTCCTCATTGCTTGTTCAGTAGTTGTTTCTTCGGAACCTAAGAGGTCAGGTGGAACTTTATCACTCCTTAATAGTGATGAATTGTAATCTATGACTTATAAAAGAGAAAATGTAACATCCGCAAATGTACCCTATTTGTAATTTAAAAATATTATACGGACACTTTTAAGCGAAATTTAGTTTTAGTTTAGAATTTAATTTCCCGTGTCTAATTTAGAATTTCCGAGTTCGTTTTCGGACTTTGCGCGAGATTTCGAGTAAATTACGTCTTAAGACGTTATTGACTTTTTCCTTGACTTTTTCCACTTACTCCTTTATATACTCCCTCAAACCCTAAACTCCCTCACAACTCATTTCTTCTTCCTCATCTAGTAACCACCCAAAACCTAAGCTCCATTCTTACTCAAACTTATAATCGACACTACGCCTTCATTTCTTGCTCAAATTCTCTAAGGTTCGTTATATTCCTTCCCTCTCATCGTCCTCTATCCGTATTGATAATAAAATTACTGTCTTTATCGCTTTTCAATTTATCCGTGTTTCCCAAAGGTGAATTATATTCATCATTTATTATCTAATTGTAGGTGGAGACTTTCTAGACCCCGACAAAGATTACTATTTAGTGGAGGTAGGCTTAGAAATCGTTTAAAGACGCGAAAAGGTAACGGTGAAGGGTTACTCGATATCATTTACGTGTTTTATATGTTTTCTATGTTAGAAATCGTTTTTAGAATAAGGTTCGTAATCTTAGGAATTGTTTTGTTGATGATGGTTTTTGTTAAATGATAATTGATATGAGAATTGATGATTTGTAATGATAGATGATGTTGTGTTATGCCTAAGTGAAATTGTGAAATTCGTGTTTTCGTGCCCGAGACAAGACGCTGGCAGCGTCCATTGACGCTGGCAGCGTCGTGGGGCGCTGGCAGCGTTTCTTGCTGCCAGTTTCTCAAGTCGACTGCAGTTTTCCTGCACTGACCCCTTTTCGTAAAATGATCATATCTCCTTCGTTACTAGCTTGTTTTGGTCTTGTGACATTCCGTTGGAACCGTAAGAGGATAAGCTATCACCTCCATTTGAAATTTCTGCATTTGGATGTATAGAACTCTAGTTATGACCGTTTGAAGTAGACCCTAGTTTTAGTTGGTTTCCAAAGACGTTGTTTTGGAAAGGGGATCTATGTTTCTTATTTATTATGCTTCATAAACTTGTTCAAATGCTTATGTATCATGTATTGATTAATTTTTATCATAGTTAAATTTATATAACTCCCTATTCTCATGTTTTGTGACGGTTTTTGGTATGTCCCACTTTGAGTCGGTTTTTACACATGTTACGGTTTGAGCACTAATTTCCTATGTGCTTTGTACTCTCATTCCCTTGGCTACCTCCACGTTCGTAGGGCTGGAATGTCGGAACGGGGAGCGTATCCTTACTGCTTAATAGCATGTGTTAGTGGGCATATGACGACGTTGTTGGGAAGCGAACGCTTTGCGTTGATCGACCCGGCCGTCAAATGTTGTATACTTGCGAGGTGGTGTCAACTGCATGTAGCGTACCGCTTATTGTGAGGCTTGTGCTCTTTTCCGCCTCTTTCGTGAATGTCGACCGAATTTGGGGTACTCGGCGTCTATGATTGACCGAATCTTGGATGCGAAATGTCATCGCATGTCGAATCGTAAAATGTGATTCCGGGAGTCTGGCCAGATTTAGACTAGGACCGTATTATTATCGTCGTGCTACCAGGAGGAAATAAGTCGACATATACGAAATGTCATCGTGTATGCGTTCAGGGTATATGTTTTATCCCGTGGATGCCTTTTAATCATACTTTCATGTACACGGTGCTAGTGCGTGGCATTTACCGTGAGAGATGTCGTCAATGTATTGTGATGTTTGGATGGATGATTATATGATTGATTATTCGTGATCATTGGGTGACTTGGCATGGTTTGTTTGTCGAGTCTCAATCTTATCAAACTTATACCGCTAACGGTGAGATGCAAGCCCTATTGAGCGTATTTGGTTGCCTAAGAGTGTCTTCCCCGAGTCTATCTATAGCATGATGGTTACGGATTGTACTTCATATGCTCTTATCATTATATATTGAATTGCCTGTCTATCCTTATCGTATTTCACATGTATATCTATATATGCATGCTTCTACTTTTGTATTTCCTTTTATGTACGTTTAATGTAATATGGCTAGGGGAACCCGGAGTTACTCCCCACTGACTGTGGCGTTCATGTTTTTCATGGATGAACAGGTTGCTTGATTTGGATGGCTTTTTGCTTGTGGTATTTTGGGTTCAGGTGTGAGCTACCGGGCGTTGTCTCTGGATGAAACACCTCTAGACGTTATTTAGCTTGTTTGCTAATCACTTTTACTTTGATAACATTTGGAGAGACTACGTCTCTTGTTGTAGTATATTTCGTACTTTGGTTTGTAATATTTGACACTCCTCGTATACTTCTTCTTGCATGTATAAAGGTTTTTAAAATATCGTATTTTCCGCTATTGAAATCACATGCTTGTTATGTTTTATTTCCACATTCGCGAGGGTTGTCACAGTTGGTATCAGAGCGGGAGTCTGGCCAGATTTAGACTAGGACCGTATTATTATCGTCGTGCTACCAGGAGAAATTTAGTCTACATATACGAAATGTCATTGTGTATGCGTTCAGGGTATATGTCTTATCCCGTGGATGCCTTTTAATCATACTTGCATGTACACGGTGCTAGTGCGTGGCATTTACCGTGAGAGATGTCGTCAATGTATTGGTATGTTTGGATGGATGATTACATGATTGATTATTCGTGATCATTGGGTGACTTGGCATGGTTTATTTGTCGAGTCTCAATCTTATCAAACTTATACCGCTAACGGTGAGATGCAAGCCCTAGTGAGCGTATTTGGTTGCCTAAGAGTGTCTTCCCCGAGTCTATCTATAGCATGATGGTTACGGATTGTACTTCATATGCTCTTATCATTATATATTGAATTGCATGTCTATCCTTATCGTACTTCACATGTATATCTATATATGCATGCTTCTACTTTTGTATTTCCTTTTATGTACGTTTAATGTGATAAGGCTGGGAGAACCCGGAGTTACTCCCCACTGACTGTGGCGTTCATGTTTTTCATGGATGAACAGGTTGATTGATTTGGATGGCTTTTTGCTTGTGGTATTTTGGGTTCGGGTGTGTGCTAGCGAGCGTTGTCCCTGGATGAAACACCTCTAGACGTTATTTAGCTTGTTTGCTAATCACTTTTACTTTGATAACATTTGGAGAGACTACGTCTCTTGTTGTAGTATATTTCATACTTTGGTTTGTAATATTTGACACTCCTCGTATACTTCTTCTTGCATGTATAAAGGTTTTTAAAATATAGTATTTTTCGCTATTGAAATCACATGCTTGTTATGTTTTATTTCCGCATTCGCGAGGGTTGTCACAGAAAATGTTTCAAGAGCCACAAACTGAGCATATGGTCCGGAAAACGTTTCCTCATTGCTTGTTCAGTAGTTGTTTCTTCGGAACCTAAGAGGTCAGGTGGAATTTTATCACTCCTTAATAGTGATGAATTCTAACATGTGACTTATAAAAGACTGTTTCTAGTCTCAACTTCTTGCTATGGCTTAGAGTCATGAGATTCGTAATGGACTCCATGCGTGATAGTCTGGTATGTGACTTGGTAAATTTTACTTGAAGAAGTACGACCTCTTCAATGTAAATTGATTTTTATGATCGAAATTTACATGGATGAACATTAAAATGTTTTCTGATAAGTAAATATTTGTATGATTTTAACCCCCAATTTAGCTCGGTTTTGTATGTCATTTGTGCTTTGTTAAGCCATTTTATGAGCTAATATCGTCTTCTAGGCGAATTCCTATGTTCTAATCTGTTTTGTAGGGAAAGTGACATTTCTACGCCCTTTTTCTATATTCCCGAGCATTTGCCTAGAACCCGATGATTTGAAGAAGCAAGCTTGACCAAGTCAAATGCGTTTCAAGAAGGTTCACTAATTCAAAAGAGAGAAGAAGTAAAGACAGTTTCGCAGTTGTCAGAAGATCGATCAGTTAGGCGAAGAATTCATCGTTTTACATCAAACCCTATCAACAAACCCGATTCAAGAGGTCAAGGGGGATAATGAAAGTCAAGTCATATGCAAAGGGAGATGAAATGGAAGTCAATGGACCAAGATCACAACTTACCCGATCGGGTAAGTGGTGTACCCGATCGGGTTTCTCTGCTGATCCGAGCTTTTTCTTCGACTTCCTCAGTTTTGTCCTATGTGATGAATGCATGACCCCTCCCCCACGAAACCCTACTGCTATATAAGAAGCTTCAGCCACCACACTTTAACACATCCTCTTTACATAATTCTCTTCTACACTTCTCTTTACAAAAACCCTAGATTAGGAGGAGGGAGAACTAGCCTCTCTTCTCTCATTTTCTTCTTCTTTTTCATCTTTTGTTCTTAGTTTATTTCTGTCTTTTCTACATCAAAACCTTAGCTTAGATCAATAAGAATTTCATCTTTGTAATCTACTTTAAGTGGTTCAAGCGTTGTTATTCGTGGATCGTCAATTCTATGCAAGGAATTTCTATTATGGTTGTTTACATTTCATCATTGTCATTGTTGATTGCCATCTAGGTATTCCTATTTCATCTTTTGTTTAATGTCTTTATGTTTTCTATTTGATTGTTATTTTTCCATCCATGTTATCTTAGATTCATTTTAGTACTGTTATAATAGTCATTTCATTTCCTTAGATTGTCAATTTAGCGTCGTTATCGCCATATAAAGAATCTTAAGATGTTGTCAAAACCAAATAAACATGTCTATCTTAGTTTTTATTATTAACATCATCTTAGATATAAACATCGCCATGAGTGAGTAGTCGTTTTTCTAGGGTGTAGGGTAGCCATGTTAGGTTGATTAAAAGATGATAATTGGATAAAAGAAATTGTGCTTTTAAAACATTGTGTCTATGCATGTTTAAACTATAATGATAGTTAACAATTCCTGATCAAAATCATTGAATAGAATGGAATTCTTTTCCAAGGTAGAGATACGTGAATTGAATAGACAAAGCATGACTTGGTGGATTAAGACCTAGTAAATTGCCTAAAAGCCTGCTAGACCATCTGATCTATGATTGTAATGAACACATCATTCTTACGAACTCACAATGAATTATTAGCATGTTCTAAATCCAATTTCATCAATATATTAACCTACATGTGTGAACCTATTTCCCTAGACTCTTTTCATCATTGTTAATTCATCACCTTTTTTATTGTTTTCATTTTGATTTGCTTTTATTTTGTTTTCATTTATGCCTTTTATTAGTGTAGAAATTAAAATCCCAAAACCCAGATATTCGTTAGATAAGACCCAATTGCGAGACATTTCACATTCTATAGGAAACACCATCTCCCTGAGGATTGACCCCTACTTCCCTAATTACAATAATTTGTTATTAGCCTAGTTTGGGTAATTTATCTTTGTATCGGGCTTGCGACAGGTCCGGTCGAATTTTGGCGCCGTTGCCGGGGAGCACGGTTTAGTTTTCCTTTTTGTTGTGATTTTTATCGCAATTAGTTTTATCTAGTCTTTAGGAACCCAAATTCCTTTAGACCTCTCTTGATTTTTCATCTTAGCGTTTCAATCTTATGCCTAGATCTTCTAGACTAGGGACCCCTATCTCTTTAGACCAAGATCTAGAAAGGACTCTGCGTAGGAGACTAAAGCTATTCAACGAAATCTTAAAAGCTTCTGATACTTCAAGTTTAGACTGTATTTGTGAGAAATACTCGGATATTTTATCTAATCTTGAAGGTGAAGAATATCCATTCTCATCTCCATTCTCAAAAACCAATCAACTTTCAAACAACACTCCATCTTCATCTTCAAAAAAGAAAATGGTTCGAATTTCAGACCATTCCAAACCAACTGCAGATACACTTCCAAGGGGTATTGCTACACCCCAAATCACAGCCCGAAACTTTGAAATCAAACCTGTCTTCATCAATTTAATAGAAAGAAGTCAATTTGGTGGCAATGCCACGGAAGATCCCAACCTTCATATTCAAAACTTCTGTGACTATTGCTCCACAATTAGAAAAACTGGAGTATCCCAAGAGCATATTAGGGAAATGCTCTTTCCCTTCTCTTTAACAGGAAAGGCTAAACTTTGGATCAATAGCCTTGACCGAGTTGCCTTAGGAATAGCCGACTGGGATAGTCTAGCTCTTGCTTTCTATCAAAAGTACTTCCCACCAGAACGAACCGCACTCTTACGGAGTCAAATCACTGGATTTCGTCAGAGAGGCGATGAAAGCCTTTATGAGGCATGAGAAAGGTACAAAGAATTACAAAGAGAATGCCCCCATCATGGCCTTGATTCATGGTTCTTAGCTATCACATTCTACAACGGTTGTTGTGGCGAATCGCGTCGTATCCTCGACTTCGCTAACAATGGTCGTTTCGATCAAATCGATGTAGAAATTGCTAGTGCAACTATCGAGTCAATGGAAATTCACGACTCTTAGTATAGCAACTCACGTGCTATGCCGCTTAAAACCAAGCAGGAAGATTCAAGCAAAGTAGTACTCTTAGAAGCCCAATTAGCCCTTCTGTAGCAACAAGTAGGAAGCTCTTCCCAATCCAAGGAACATGCCAATGTCACTAACCACGAAGTGGTATGTGAGACATGTGGGGTTGGAGGACACAGTTTTCAAGAATGTAGGAGTTCGCTAGAGCAAGTCAATGCCTACCAAGCATATAGGCAAGGCAATGCTTTCTCAAACTTCTATAATGAGAACACAAAGAACCATCCCTTTTTGTCCTACAAAAGCACCAACATTTAGAATCCCCACCATCAGATTCAACAACCATTCATATCACATCAACAGAAGCCCTATAATCCACCTGGTATTCAAAACCAGAGACCTCCATTTCAACCTAACTTCAATCAACCTTACCAACACCAACCTCAACACCAACCACCCCAAAATCAAAGCCAACCCAATGATTCAAGCTTGAGCAAAATTGAATCCATGCTTCTCCAAGTTGTTCAAAAACAAGATTCAATGTTTGCTCAACTTCAAAAGAGTGATCAAGCTCAAAATGTTGCCATCAAGATGCTTGAAACTCAAATGGCCCAATTGGCTGCCTCTAATGCCAAAAGGAAACAAGGCCAACTCCCACCTCATGGTGAGCAACCGAGGGACACCGCTAATGCTATCACCCTTAGGAGTGGTACCACTTATAAGGAACCTCAGCAACCAAAGGAAACAATAGTTGAGCCAATACCAGTGGAAAGCCGAAAAGAATCCGAACCATCCACATCTAAGGAAGCGGAAAACAAACTTGAAAAGAAGGATGAACCTGAAAAGGAACCCATCAAAATCCAAGTTCCATTTCCCCAACGCTTGATAAGGAAACCTAGTTTAGCAACTTCATGGAAGTAGTCAAAAATCTCCAAGTAACGGTTCCCTTCACTGAACTAATCACTCAAATCCCTTCTTACACAAAATTCATGACGGATATCTTAACTAAGAAGAGGACTTTAGATGATGTTGAAATCATAGCATTCACAGCTGAGTGTAGTGCTTTATTGCAAAATAAGTCCCCTCCTAAGTTAAAGGATCCAGGTAGTTTCTTTATACCTTGCACTATAGGCACCTACACAATCGATAAAGCTCTATGCGATCTCGGTGCCAGTGTAAGCGTCATGCCCTATTCCATTTGTGAAAAGTTGAATATGGGAATTCTCAAATGCACCAGTATCACTCTGAAAAAGGCAGACCGTTCTCTAAAACAACCTATGGGAGTTTTAGAAGACGTGCCTGTCAAAGTAGGAAGGTTTTTTATTCCCATCGATTTCGTCGTGCTAGATATGGCTGAAGATTCTGAAATCCCTATTATTTTAGGAAGGCCATTTTTGCACACTGCCGGAGCAGTAATCGATGTTAAGAATGGAAAACTGACACTAGAGGTAGGTGATGATAAAGTCACCTATAACTTGAATAGTGCAATGAAAAGCCCCATGCCAGAGGAGTCTTGCTGTTTCATTGATATTGTCGACTCCATTGTTGATGAATCTCTATATCCATCAATAATAGAGGATCCTTTAGAAGCAATCTTGTTGTTGGAGGATTTCTCTGAGAATGACAATTTCGAGATTAGTGAGTTGGAAAAGGATCTGACTGGAAAAGAGATACCGTCAGAAGAAACTAAAAATTTCATAAGCTTGATTGATACTCCTGCCAAGGCAGAAGTATACAAACCTGAATTGAAACCTCTTCCCTCGAATCTAAAATATGTTTTTTTAGATTAATCTGAGTATTGCCCAGTCATAGTGAGTGCTCTTCTAGATGAAAATCAGTTAACCTCACTATTGACTGTCTTGAAAAAGCATAAAAAGGCAATAGGATACAAACTTGAAGATTTAACAGGCATAAGCCCAGACTTTTGCATGCATAGAATCAATTTAGAAGAAGGCCAAAAATCTTGTGTTCAAGGTCAACGCCGTCTTAATCCCAACATGCAGGAAGTAGTTAAAACTGAAGTTATGAAATTGCTAGATGCTGGCATAATCTATGCAATCTCTGACTCTAAATGGTTTAGCCCTGTTCAAGTTGTTCCCAAGAAAGGAGGAACAACAGTAGTAAAAAATGAGAAGAATGAGCTCATCCCCACAAGGATTGTGACGGGATGGCGTATGTGTATTGATTATAGAAAGCTGAATCAATCAACTAGGAAAGATCACTATCCTCTACCCTTCATTGATCAAATATTAGAGAGGTTAGCTTGTGACAAGTATTTCTGTTACCTAGATGGTTACTCAGAATTTTTCCAAATCCCTATCCATCCTGAGGGCCAAGAGAAAACCACCTTCACCTGTCCCTATGGTACTTTCGCTTATCGCAGAATGCCATTTGGCTTGTGTAATGCACCTGCCACTTTCCAGCTTTGCATGACCAGTATCTTCTCAGATTTTGCTGAATCTATCATGGAAGTATTTATGGACGACTTTAGCGTCTACGGCATTTCCTTTGATAACTGTTTGACAAATCTATCCAGAGTTCTAAAACGCTGTGAAGATGTCGACCTTGTTCTCAACTGGGAAAAGTGTCATTTCATGGTGAACGAAGGTGTAGTTTTAGGACACATCGTTTCAGAAAGAGGTATAGAAGTGGATCGAGCTAAGATCCAAGTTATTGAACAGTTGCCACCACCTGCTAATGTAAAAGGAATCAGGAGTTTTCTTGGCCACGCCGGTTTCTACCGACGATTTATAAAAGATTTTTCAAAGATAGCCAAGCCCCTGACTGAGCTCCTTTTCAAGGATGCACCTTTGAATTTCACAAAGGAATGCCTTGAGGCATTCAACAAAATCAAACGTGCTTTGATCACCGCACCTATAATCCAGTCGCCTGATTGGAATTTTCCCTTTGAACTAATGTGCGATGCGAGTGATTATGCCGTAGGAGTTGTTTTATGGCAAAGAAAGGAAAAGTTCCTTCATGCGATTTACTATGCCAGTAAAACCTTAGATCCTGCCCAAATCAACTATGCCACCACTGAGAAAGAACTTCTCGCCATTGTCTATGCCTTAGACAAATTTCGCTCATACCTAATAGGATCAAAAGTCATTGACTATACTGACCATGCTGCCTTGAAATATGTGCTTTCAAAGAAAGAGGCAAAACATAGACTTATTCGATGGATCTTACTCCTTCAAGAGTTTGATTTAGAGATCCGGGATAAGAAAGGAGTGGAGAATGTAGTCGCTGACCACCTCTCAAGGATAAGAGTAACGGAAATAGGAATACCTATGCCAATTAATGATTCGTTTGCTGATGATTCATTAATGGCAATTACGCACTCTTCTCCTTGGTATGCTGATATTGCCAATTTTCTTGTCAGTCGCCAGCTACCTTCTGACCTTTCTTATAACCAAAGAAAGAGATTTTTGCATGATGCAAAATTCTTTGTTTGGGATGACCCCTATCTTTTCAAGCAGTGCTCAGATGGTCTTTACAGACGTTGTATCCCCTAATGGAAAGTAAAAGGATTTTTAGAAGGATGCCACTCATTTGCTTATGGTGGTCATCATGGTCCGTCCAAGACCGTAGCCAAAGTCTTACAATCCGGGTTTTTCTTGCCCTCGATGTTTAAAGATTCAAAAGACTTTGTTATGGCTTGTGATGCTTGTCAACGAATGGGTCAAATATCCAAAAGACATGAAATGCCTCAAAACGGCATATTAGAAATCGAAATATTCGATGTCTGGGGTATTGACTATCAAGGACCATTCCCTTCTTCTAATGGAAATCGTTACATGAAGCAATTGCCACCCCCACCAATGATGCTAGAGATGTGATACGACTGTTTAAGAAAATCATCTTTCCGCGTTTTGGTGTACCCAGAGCCGTGATAAGTGATCGAGGAACTCATTTCGGAGAAAAGCAGTTAGACACTCTACTTGCCAAGTATGGTGTGTATCACAGACGAGCGGTCAAGTAGAAGTTTCGAACAGAGAGCTAAAAACAATTCTTCAAAAAGTAGTCTCAAGATCTAGAACAGATTGGAGTAATAAGCTCGATGACACCTTATGCGCTTATCGCACACCTTTCAAAACCTTGATTGGAACATCTCCTTATCGGTTGGTTTATAGAAAGGCCTGTCATATCCCTGTCGAGTTAGAGTACAAAGCTCACTGGGCTATCAAAGAACGCAACTTAGACAATAAGCTTAGCGCTGATAGACGACTTTTGCAACTGAATGAGCTAGAAGAGTTTCGTTTGCAAGCTTACGAGAATTCTAGGATCTATAAAGAGAAAACGAAGCGTTGGCACGACAAGAGGATAATCAGAAAAGAATTTAATGTCGGTGACCAAGTACTTCTCTTCAACTCCCGTTTGAAAATCTTTCCGGGAAAACTTCGATCACGATGGTCTGGACCATTCACTGTCACTTATGTAAGCAAATACGGTTATGTGGAAATAATGGCTAGTAATGGTGAAAAATTCAAGGTCAATGGACACCGATTGAAACTCTACTATAGCAATTCCATGATAGGATGCTTAGATATTGTCTATATAGAGCGTCAATCCCTAACCAGATGATTTCATGAGAGAATTCGTCGAGCGAGACGTTAAACCAGCGCTTCTCGGGAGGCAACCCGTGTTTCCTTTTCTTTTTGCATTTTATTTTCCCTTTTTTGTTGTTTTGTTAGATTTCCTTTGCAGATGAAAGAGTTTTTGAAGAATCTATAAAGACCTTCCTTGTCAAGTCCAAAAGACTAGCTTGGGGGAGTCCGAGCTGACTAGTAAGCTTCATTCTGCTTTCATTTTTCCCCTTTTTTTACCCTTCTTCCCATTAAGTGTAACACCCGGAAATGTACCCTATTTTTCTAGTAGAAATATTTTACGAAATCTTTTCAGCGAATTTAAGTTTTAAATTAGCTTTTTATGTTTCGAGTCGAATTTAGAATTTCCGAGTTC
>JAIUZE010014357.1:0-14409 GCA_022085475.1 Heliosperma pusillum | reverse complement strand
ACTCTTACCAAAAACATTATCTCCATTTCTGTGTTAGACATGGAAGGTTTTTCATTTTGTATTAAGAACAATCGTTGTACTTTCTCGTTTAATGAAATGGTTTATGGCGAGGCCATTTCTATTGGAGGTATTTATGTTCTAGATATTGCAAAAGAGGTCTATCATGTAGAAAACAAGAAGCTCAAAACCGGTGAACCTAATCAATCATACCTTTGGCATTGTCGTTTAGGGCACATAAACGAACGACGCATAAAGAGACTTGTTTCATCTAAAGTACTCAAACCATTCGATTACGAATCTTATGGCGTATGCGAATCTTGTCTTCTAGGCAAGATGACTCGTGCTCCTTTTTCGGGAAAAGGGACACGAGCAAGTGAAGTATTAGGACTTATACATACGGATGTATGTGGTCCAATGACTATCCAAGCTAGAGGTGGTTATCCCTACTTCATTACTTTTACCGACGACTTGAGTAGATATGGATATGTCTACTTGATGAGGCATAAAAGTGATGCTTTTGAAAAATTCAAAGAATTTCAAAATGAAGTAGAAAACCAATTGAATAAAAAGATTAAAGCCCTACGATCCGATCGTGGTGGTGAATACTTGAACAATGAATTTGATTCACACCTAAAAGATTGTGTTATAGTATCACAATGGACTCCTCCTGGAACACCTCAATTAAATGGTGTGTCGGAAAGGAGAAATCGAACTTTATTAGATATGGTTCGATCTATGATGAGTCTGACAGAGCTTCATGATTATTTTTGGGGTTTTGCTATCTTATCTGCAATATTTTCACTAAATCGAAGCCCGACTAAAGCGGCAAACCAGACTCCATATGAGATATGGACAGGGAAAGTCCCTTATTTGTCGTTTATGAGAATTTGGGGATGCGAGGCTTTTGTTAAGAGTAAGTCTGACGATAAACTCGCACCCAAATCTAACAAATGTCTTTTTTGTAGTATTCCAAAAGGAATCACGTCTTATTACTTCTACAATAAACACGAGGACAAAGTGTTTGTGTCTCGTGATGCAGTCTTTTTAGAAAATGATTTTATTTCTAAAAGACAGAGTGGGAGAAAATTTGAACTTGATGAAGTCCAAGAGCCACAAACCGAAAAAGACGACGAGGAAAACGTTCCTTCTTCGTCTGATACGGTCATTATTCCTTCAGAACCTAGGAGGTCAAGCAGAATTAGTCATCAACCTGATAGATACCTTGGTATTATAGAGGAAGGTGATGACTATAATGTTTTACTTTTTGAAAGTAATGAACCTACTACCTACAAAGCAGCCATTTCTAGTCGCGACTCAAAGCTATGGCTAGGAGCCATGCAATCCGAAATGGATTCTATGTACGACAATCAAGTATGGGACTTGGTTGATTTACCTAAGGAGGTACGACCTCTTCAGTGTAAGTGGATCTATACGATCAAAAGTGGCATAGACAAACATAATGATGTTTATAAAGCTAGATTGGTGGCAAAAGGTTTCACCCAAGTTCATGGTCTTCACTATGACGAAACCTTCGCCCAGTCGCCATGCTTCGATCCATAAGGATTATCTTAGCGGTTGCCGCATTTCATAATTATGAGATTTGGCAAATGGATGTCAAAACCGCCTTCTTGAATGGGATTCTAGAAGAGGAAGTGTACATGACACAACCTGAAGGTTTTTTGGATCCATCAAACCCTTAGAAGGTATGCAAACTTAAGATATCCATCTATTGTCTTAAACAAGCATCCACATTGAGTTGGAATCATCGTTTTCGATAATGTAATTAAAAACAAAATTGTTTCACTCGAAGTGTAAGGACCGTGTTTTATACATGAAGTTTAGTGGATAAGAACTTTTTCTAGTCGTGTATGTCTATACATACGACTCATTGGGAATGATATGCATGCTCACTCTGTAAAGGAGTGGCTAGGGAATACATTTCCAAAAGAAAAGACTAGGAGAGGCCCATAAGCGCATCTTAGTTAATCGTCTATAGGGATAGATCTAAAAGGATACTATAGCATTAAGTCAAAGACTTATATTGATAAGATTCTTATCGGTTCAACTGAAAGACTCTAAATATGCTTATTCCTATGGGAAGTGGGATCACTTTAAGCAAGTCAGAGTGCCCTACAAAACCAAGAAATTGAGCTCTATGAAATTGATCCGCTTACCAGCAGCTGTTTTGTATCAATCAATGTATGGCATATGATGTGCACCACATCGGCCCTACTTGCATATGCTTTGAGCATGACAGTCGTTACCAAGCAAATCCAGGTGAGAGTCACTGTATACCGTAAAGCACATCCTTAAGTACTTAAGAAGACCAATGATTCGTTCTTATATTTGGGGCGAGACTGAGTTACGTGTAAAGGGTTACACAGATCCGTTTCCAAACAGATAGGGATGATATGAAATCCGCAATCCGGCTACGTTTATATGATGAATGGAGGAGCTGTTTGCTGGAAGAGTTTCAAGAAAAGCGTTACAGCGGATTCTACAACAGAAGCAGAGTACCTTGCAGCGTCTGAAGCTGCAAAGGAAGCTGTGTGGATTCGGCAATTTTTGGAAGGACTATCAGTAGTCCCTACTGCCAAAGATCCTATCACAATTTATTGTGATAACATTGGGGCTATTTTTCAGGCAAAAGAGCCCAAGTCTAGTAACAAGTCTAGACATGTACTTAGGAAATATCATGTAATTAGAGATTACGTGGACAGAAAGGAAATTGACATTTGTAAGGTTTGGACAGATGACAACATTGCTGATCCTTTAACCAAGCCTTTATCAAAGGCTAAGCATGATGGTCATGTCGTCACAATGGGATTGAGACGTGTGCCAGAATTCCTTTAGGTTATGTAATATGTAATAATTGAATGTTGTATTAATTATTTCATATATGATAATGGCATTCATTGTTCGAGTTTTATTTTAAACTCTTTTATTTAGGTTGACTAAATTTAATACTTTGTTTATCCGAATAGATTGTTGGACCCTATTCAAGTGAATAGGACGAACTTAGTATTTTGTCCCTAGTCACTCAATGAGGTGACGTCTCGAAATGACTAGATTGTAAGTCGATCGATGTTGGTTCAGCACCTGGTGTCATGGAGATGACTGGTCGTTTACATGACAACGTATAACACTCTGTCGGACAGTGACATTGTAGAGACCCTTAAATCAATTATTTGATGCCTGGTCGTGGCAGGGTCTTCTATCTTATTCCTATAAGTCGATTCTTTTGACTGGCGACCGTCTCTCTGAGTCGGTGCAGTTTCCGATTGGTTTTGGTTGATGTTCTAGGTCGTGCCGTAAAAGGAGGTCGATGGACTTCTTCTGGATCATGGTGATTTGCATCATACAGAGTAGATGGATCAACAGTAATTGTCCACCCACGTTGGGTAAAAAAATCTTTAGGCCACTCGAGGAGTAGTTACTGTAAATGCGTGGCCACGCTCGGAAAGAGATCTATGGTAGATTTTCCGGTCAGACAGTTACTCTCCCTATCGAGAAAACCACTCTAGCTATTGTCAATCGCAAGTGCGACCTGGAAGACACCTTGCGTTGAGTGGGAGATGTGATAAAGAGACAAGAGAATCGGTGACGCACACTTGTGTCAGACAAGTGGGAGATTGTTGGAGTAGGTGTCCTCCACAAAAGTGCGCCACATAATAGTCTTATTATGGAAGATCATTGGGGATATTTATTGAACTATAATATGATTAGTCAGTTGATTTACGTAAATCAATAACGGTTTGGCTGACTAGAGTTTGACGTTATTGTCGTTTGACGGCGGTGATCAACTGATCCCTTTCGGTCACACCTAAAGGATGAAATCCAATAGTAACTAATTATTTGTATACGATACAGTTAATTAGTACATTACATATATTCGATATGTACGAGAGTTAATTGTTAGAAATTGAGTTAAGAACTCAAATTCGATTAAAATTATTTTTCAATTATGCGATAATTGACTAATAAATTTATATCTTATTTTAATACGATTAAATAAGATTTAACTTAGTAATTAATCGTTAAATTACTAAATTAGTTGAGGTTTTGAGATAGAGGTAATTAGTTAATTATATTTACAAGGAGTTGTAAAATAAATTAACTAAGCATTGTGGGACCCATTATATATTGATATAATGGTAAAATATTACTTAAAATGTTAAGTACATATTATTTATTTAATTGAGTCATATAATTGTTATATGATCAAATTAACACTTAATTATACAAGATAATTAACCATATGATCAATAAGTATTTGTAAGACAAATATCAAAAATCAAAATGGACCAAACTAAGGCCATTGTGGCCGGTTGGCTTATAGTTACAAGGTGATGATTTTTGTTCATGTTTACACTACTTAGTTACCTTTTGAAAGTGACATAACAAGTAGTAAACAATCATCACTTGTTCTACAACACTCCACTCTAATGCATGTGATCAAATTATGCAAAATAAGAGTCCTTATTTGGACAATTTGGACCGGCCAAATGGCCTATAAAATGAGCACTTGTGTTCATTTTATACTTACTTCATTTTGTGCAATTGTCATACTTCTTTCTAAAACTCTTCTTTTCACTATAAACTCTCAAATACTAATATTTACTAAGTATTACTAGTGTAGTAATATAGTCATAATATTAGTAGAATAATATCTATCTTATTATCTAGTTAATAATAAGGGTAGATTATTTGGGTTAATCTTGGTGCAACTTAGAGGAGATCTTCTACTTTGGAGATTATTTGTGTTCATCCATATTATTAGCTCAAGAACAACAAGAAGGAGTTCTTGTTGTGCCCTTATATTTTCCATATCAATGTGCGGAAATTTCTTCCTTTATATAAATGTCTTTATATTTGCATGCATGTTACATAGATCATTAAATACTAAATTAACAAGTAATTTAGCAACTAATTAGAGGAGTCTAATTAAGGTCTATGGACTTTCAAGGATGTCGTCTATGAACACCACTACACACTTGTCAAGATACTCACTAAAAGTGCGGTTCATTTGATCCATGAAGATAGCGGGAGCATTAGTTAAACCGAAAGGCATCACTTTGGACACGAAGTGACCGTATCTTGTACTAAAAGCGGTCTTCGGGATGTTGGCATCACGAACGGGGATTTGGTGGTATCCGGATCTCAAGTCGATCTTTGAAAAGGTTGAAGCACCCTTTAGCTGGTCGAACAAATCTTCAATCCTTGGCAAGGGATACTTATTCTTGATTGTGACTCGATTCAGTTCGCGGTAATCAATGCAAAGTCTCATGGACCCATCCTTCTTCTTTACAAAGACAACGGGAGCACCCCAAGGCGAGGCACTCGGTCTAATGAAACCCTTCTCAATCATCTCGTCAAGTTTCTTCCTTAACTCCTTCAACTCGGTAGGAGCCATACGGTAAGGGGCTTTAGCTATGGGTCCGGTTCCGGGCATAAGATCAATTGTAAACTCCACATCACGCTCGGAAGGGATCCTGGGCAATTCTTCAGGGAATACATCAACAAAGTCTCGCACTATCGGTACATCTTCAATCTTGGGTAAGGTGGGAGACGAAGAAGTGACAACACACAGGAATGCTTGGTAACCCTTTCTTACCATACTCATCAACTTCATTGCGGAAATCAATTGCACACCCATTCGGGGATGAGATCCCTTATAGGTTATTCTAACTCCTAAAGGACTCTTTAAATAGATCTTTTGATCCCTACACTCGAATCTAGCATGGTACAATGCTAACCAATCTATCCCTAGGATTACATCAAACTCTCCTAGAGGAAACTTAAGGAGATTAGCGGGAACGATGGTTCCCGCAATAGAGATAGGGACATTAGGGTAAAGAGTGGAAGATGAGATAATTTCTCTGGATGGTAAGAATATGGGAGTATTCTCACTAGAAGTAGGCTCGATAGCTAATTTATTAACATAGGTTGAAGACACAAAAGACAGGGATGCGTCGGTATCAAATAAAATAAGGCACGGTTGTCCTAAGATCGAGAACGTACCCGTAATTATCTCCGGGTGAGCATCGTCTTCGGCTCGGCTTAGGACATAGATAGATCCCTTAGGCTTAGCATTTGGAATGGGCAACTTCCGATCGGGGCAATCACGGAAACGGTGACCGGTCTTCTTGCAAAAGTAGCAAATGAAGGGTCTACCATGGCATCCAACTCCGGGGTGAATGGGATTCTTACAACCGCTAAAAATTCTCCCTTGAGCTTGAGCTTGAGGGGGAGAGTAAGGTCTAGGAGCCACATTGGAAGTAGCTTGAGGCAAGAGAGGAGTGAGAGCCCTTGCATTAGCATTTGGGAGAGGGTTGAATCTTCGTTTAATGGCATAAGCATTGGAGGATGAGGGAGTAAACGACCTTTTGCCGTAGATGTTTGGCTTAGGTGAGAAGGAAGGAGGGGGACTTTTCATCTTTGCTTCATCCTTGATGGCCTTCATAGAGTTCTCGGCCCAAAGTGCATCATCATACAATTCTCCAAAAGAGGTGGAACTCCTCCTTACTTTGCTTTGGAGCAAAGCATTAAGCTTATTACGATAGTAAAAAGCTCGGTCTTCATCATCCTTGATGAGCCTTGGTGCAAAATGAGCAATCTTGTTGAGTTGAGTGGTGAAGTCTTGAACCGACAAATCACCTTGCTTGAAATCGATGAATTCTTTGAGTCTTTGTTGTTTGAGTTCTTTGGGGGTAGAATCGGTCTTCAACAAGGGTTTTGAAACGTTCCCAATTGAAATTGGCTTCAAGAGTAGCGGTAGGACTAGTAATCCACCACCAGTTGTCGGCTTCTCTCACAAGAAAGTGTTTAGCAATCCTTACTTTGTCTTCTTCCCGGACTTGATACAAGTCAAATTGCTTCTCCATCTCCCGGAACCACTCCGAGAGCTCGGTAGGGTCCGGTTCTCCTCCATAAGGTTTGGTCTTGCTCCGAGAAATTTGGCTAGCCACCCAAGCATAGCCTCCTTGGTGATGATATTCTCTAAGAGGAGGGGCTTGGTTAGCTTGAGCATGAGCCGCATCTTGTTGATTTCGTAGGACTTGAGTGAGAGCCTCTAAAATGACATTCTCTACTAGTCGAGGTCTAACCATCTTCATAAGAGACAAAACAAATCTAGGTTAGTCCTAACACTTAGCATAAACAAAGAGACTACCAAATAAAGTCCTTAACTTCTACCCATCGCTCATTTATTATTTTAAGGTCAAGTAATTTAAGTTTAGGGTTCACGTGTGTGCGTCGGGAGCGTCGTAGGCTCTGATACCAACTGTGACAACCCTCGCGAAAGCATAAAGATAAACAAGTAACTAGCATCGGAAATTAGAGAATTTTGAAAACTTTTTAAGGTATGATTCGCAAAGATCATCAAAAGGTGAAATCCAACATAAACAAACTAAGTAGTAGTGTCGAAAGGGGTCGACAGATTACTACAAGGGAGACATCGGTCCCAAAAATATACAATAAATCTAAGGATAAGAGAGTCTAAGCGGTAATAGGTAATCATCGTAAAACGACGCTCGCTAGCTCACACTAGTCTCAACCCCATGTAGCACCGACCTGTACCTGTACATTCATGAAACATGAACGCCACAGTCAGTGGGGAGTAACTCCGGGTTCTCCCAGCCATATCACATCAAAACGTACATAAGTAAACACATAGTCATGTAAACATATATGTCATGCCGAAAATGAGAATACATTGAGATAATAGCAATATACAAGTAAGGGAAACCATCATCATCATCATCATGCAATACAAGACTCGGGGGAAGACTCCCCTTGGCAACCATATAGAACACTAAGGGCTTGCATCTCACCATTAGCGACTTATGTTTGAGAAGGTTTGAGACTCGACAAACAAACCAATCACAGGTATCCAAGTCAATCAAGCATACAATCCATCATACGATCAAATATAAGCATACACACTCTCACGGTAAATGACACGCACTAGCATCATGTACAATAGCAAGACAAGTCAGTGGAAGTCCACGGGATAAGGGCGTTTCCCTGAACCCATACACGATAAACGTTTCGTAAATGAAAGACTTTAATCCTCTCGGTAGGACGAAGTTAATAACGCGGTCCTAGTCTAAATCTGGCCAGACTCTCGGGACAAGGCGTGTACCCGATTCGACATGTGGCTAGGCGTGCACACATCCAAGACTCGGTCAAACACAGAAGCCGAGTACCCCAAATCCGGCAGTACGACCAACGGCAGAGGCAGACAAAGAGATCTATAGTCAAAAGTCAAGCTAGTACGCTACATGCAAAGACACCACCTCGCAAGGATACAACATTTGACGGCCGGGTCGATCAACGCATTGCGTTCGCCTCCCAACAACGTCGTCATATCCCCACTAAACATGCATAGAAGCATCAAGGATACACCCCTATCGCTCCGACATCCCAGTCTAACGAGGATAAGGTGTAGCCGGGCAATGAGAGTTCAAAACACTCAACAAGTAGTGCTCAAATGCAAACATAGTGTAGAACCAACTCAAGAGGGGGCATATCAAAAACCGTCACAAAATACATGATATAAGCATGTGAGATATCATATATTCTAAACATGAATATTTAAAGTTATTACGTAAGTTTATACGATACACCAACCATACAAACTATTGCATGTGAACTCATATGAAAAGGAAAAGGGGACAAGCTACAGGAGGTGTCAGCCGGTCAGGGGGATCGGCCGCCGGCTACCCGGCTGGCCCTATAGCATCAACCAACAACAACATTAAATATACAGGAATCCCCAGCCGGTGGGTGTGACCGGCTGCCGACTACCCGGCTGGGGTCATAGGCTAATGGGTAAATTGGAGGAAAAAAGGGAAAGGGGAAGGGTCCAGCCGGTTGGGTCGGCTGCCGGCTCACCGGCTGTGACTCGTTCACCAAGCAAAATATTAACCAAAATACAGAAGTGCCCAGCCGGTTGGTCTGACCGGCAGCCGGTCGGCCGCCTGGGACGTGCGCATCAAAAAAATACTAAAACTCAACCAGTTCATCATCAGAGGTCCCCAGCCGGTTGGGCGGACCGGCAGCCGGCTGGGCGGACTGGCAGCCGGTCGGCCGGCTGGGGCGTATCACACGAAAATGCAACATTTCCAACAATAAATATTCAATCCGTTTACTTCCCACATAATTTTAACAACATTTAAGAGCATCAAATCCACATTAAATGTACATCCATCATCACCAATCATTGTATAAGCATTATTTAAAGCAAAACCCACACATATTTAATGCTCAACACAAGTTCCAACATATTCAATGAGTATAATTAACCACTTGAATACTACTTAGCATATGATTAGTGAAAGAAGACATAAATGGTGGAATCCACACATATGAAAGGCAACAAGTAGGTTTCTCATGAAATTCAAAACAAAGGTTATATCTTTCTCTACTAGAACCACAAATAAAGCATTAAAAACGTAAATTGATATCGAGTAACCCTTCACCGCTACCGTTTTGCGTCTTCACTAATCTTCTTCTTCTTCCTCCACTAGAAAATAGTCTCGGTCTGGATCTTGGAGGTCTTCTCCTACAAATTTGATACAAAAGATGAATATTTTCACCTTGGGAAAAAGATGAGAAAACGAAAGTGAGAAAGACTAGACTTTCCTTACCTTACTAGGAAGAGGAGAAGAAAAGAGAAAGAATAGGCTAAGAATTAACGAATTTGGATGAGAAATGAATGAGTTATGGTAGGATTTAGGTGGGAAGGTTGAAGGTTCAACAATGGTGATGGAGGCTAGGGTTTAGTGTGTTTGAGGGAGGTTGAAGAGGGTGAATAGTGTGCTGAAAAGTTGAGTGGAAAAATGGGTTGGGTAAGGGTTAGGTTGGGTGAGTGGTGATTGAGAAAATGGCCCAACACATGGACTAAGGTGTAGCCCACCCGAAATTTTGCGTGGAGTCTGAATACGGACTCAAATTCGCTAAATTAGACACGGAAGACAAAGTTCTATTCTAAATCTAAATTACGTTACTTAATATTAATATAATATTCTTAAATTATAACGGCTAAAATTACGGGTGTTACATTAGAGAATTTAGGTGATATCATTCTAATTTGTAAAATATCAACATTAATTACTCAATGCATGTGTTAACAAACTATTTAACCGTTAATTCTTGAAGTACAATATGGATCTAGAATGTCCCATATCAAAATAAAATTTGAAAAAATTATTTTTAAACTGAAAAAATATTAAACCCCACAAAAATTACATTCGTTTGAACTTATCTTCTTTAATTTGGTTTTAGAAAAATACAAAATTTATAAGATATATATTCTTTTGAACTTATCTAATAAATTAGTCATACGGTGGTACATAAACATTACGAGCATAAAACCAATAAAAAAATTACATTTTCGATAAATTTATTAGAACTTATCTATTAATTAAATTTATCGAAGACGCATAAAAAAATTATTTTGAACTTATCTAATAAATTAGTCATATGGTGGTACATATGGATCTCAGCAAGTCATGTTTAAGACGGTACTATTCGTCTTAAGTTTAACACGGGTCAAACAAAACCATATAGTGATAATAAAGACAAAACTTTTCGTATTTTTTAGGGAACAAATGTGATGATTTAATATGTATTTGACCCGTTTTAAGACAAATAATGTCCGTCTTAAATAGAATTTGTGATAGATTATTTGAAGTGTATTGGCTTTGTTTATTCCTCAGTTAGGCCTACTTAAAAAAATAGATTGTACCCCTGTATACAAACCTAAGAGTCTACAATCAATACGGTTTGTGAAATAAGTCAATAATTATTGTCTAATACTCAAGTTCACTACTCCCGGATATTACAAACTTTTCTCTGGCTGTGTTTTGCAAAGAAATGATGTTTACACAAAATATACTATAATTTGTAAGTTTATTAGATTTTTTCTACTATTTCTAATTGATACGAAGTATTGTTCGAAGTTTAAATTTTAGTTAACAGTTATTGAAAATTTATATCAATATTTATGCATTAAATCGAATATTTTCTATACAAGTTTAATACCAAACCCGTGCAATTTTGCACGGGGATAAAACTAGTTACTTTGTTATTAAATTCGATAAAATAATTTAAAATCTTGACCAGTTAAAGTTATTGAGTTTTATAATTGATAAAATATACAATATTTTGTCAATGCGACTTTTCCATCCAAGTAGTCAATAAAATTTATTTTCGTTTACAAGGAACGATCTGGCTACCAGGGGACTTGTAGTTCGGAGATAAATGATATTGTCTATTGTATATGATACGAGTGTGAAGAAAAGTTATTTAATTTTATACTTATAGTTTGGACTACCCAGAGAGTATGAGATTAACTAATTTTCTGTCACAAGGATGGATGAACTCAACTTTAAATGACTACCGCGGACTATGTAATATAGAGTCTTGTTTAATTTCATATGATGAAATATTTTGGTAATGTACCACGATTATAATTATGTGTAAGAAATGACTTAACTACCAACGGGCTCATTCATGTTGATGCGGGAGCATTTGGAAATAATGAGATATTGAAGAAATCAGCCAGAGTCGTAACTGAACACTCTCTAGGGCTGTTTAATCCGCCCCAGTATTGTTATGCAATTACTTGATGCCCAAGGAAGAGACGTCAAGGCTTCTTTCAAAAAGAAGTCATATCCTAATTTAATTAGTTTTACGTCATAAGTGATATGATTATCTTATTTTCCTCATTTGAATAAAGTATTGTGGTGATCTTATTTCCTGATCTGAAATAAGGTAGTGTTCACATTATTTCCTAAATACTATCTAGTTAGTTTAAGGTAAGTACTAGTAGTATAAATAGAAGGCATTGTAATCAGTTTTTAATACACAATTGAGAATTGAATTCAAGTTATTACTTGTTTGTTTTTATTAGCTTACGAGCTTTAAGTTCTATTATTTACTTCTTGCGAGAGGGAAATAATAACCATTCTTCCTTGCGAGGTTGAATTTGTGTTTGCTTGATATCTTGCGAGGTTGAGACTTTACACACGAGTTGGTCAAGTTGTCTTGCGAGATCACTTGTCTAATTCAAGTCTTAGTTGAGTGATCTTGCGAAATTACCTTAACTAATTCATATCCCTTTTATTTTTCCGTTGAAACACATAAAAAAAACACAAAAACACAATTTATTTCCGCTGCAGATTTATATCTCTGAAAAAGTAAAATAGTGTGATTTATTTTACATCAAGTTGGTATCAGAGCTTCGGCTCTTGATTTCCTTAAATCCGGACGATCCTATATGGGCAAGAATATGGAACACTTTCAAGATGAAGTTTATCTAGAAGTTCCTTTTTATCCTAAGATCTTCGAGAGATCAATTTTTTTCTGAAGAAATACAAGTGGAAGACAATTATTCTTTAAATTTTGATTTACCACCAATATTTGACGATTATGGTGATGATGAGTCATTGGATGTTATCAACATTAGAATTAAAAGTGTTGTGAATTTCTTTGCAATTGTTTGTGATGATGAAGAAGGTTGTCATGAAGGTCAGATGGAAGAGATGGATAATACAACTTGTGAAGATCCCATTTTGCAACCAATCTTGAGAGAGGAGCTTGTATACAATAATATTTCTTTGGATTCTCAAGTTAATGGACCTTATCAATCACCACTTGATAAATCCATTGATAAGAAGCTCTATGGTGGGAGTTATTATTTTTTGTTAAACCCAATTCTTATGGATGTTCAAGACGCTATACCAAGTAAGTTTTGGTCTGATTTTGGTAAAGTTATGCAAGGAGGGCGGTGGGGTGGAAAGCACAAGAAAGGAAAGCATAAGAAAAGATGGCACAATAGGGTTATTATTTATGGTAGTCGTTACAAGTTCAAATTATTCGATATGGATAAGAATGAAGACAATATTGAAGATGGCGAGTTGAATGAGAAATCTATGAAGTGCGCAAATAGCTCTATGTTTTTGATCAAGTTTGCATCAAAATTATTAAGGATTGTTTTTTATCCGGGTGGCTTCAAACATCTTCAAAATTTGAGGGCAAATTGTTTTGAAGAAAGAGAGGATGATGCGGGAGCATTTGGAAATAATGAGAATTGAAGAAATCAGCCAGAGTCGTAACCGAACACTCTCTAGGACTGTTTAATCCGCTCCAGCATTGTTATGTAATTACTTGATGCCCAAGGAAGAGACGTCAAGGCTTCTTTCAAAAAGAAGTCATATCCTAGTTTAATTAGTTTTAGGTAATAATGATATGATTATCTTATTTTCCTAATTTGAATACAGTATTGTGGTGATCTTATTTCCTAATCTGAAATAAGGTAGTGTTCACATTATTTCCTAATTACTATCTAGTTAGTTTAAGGTAAGTACTAGTAGTATAAATAGAAGGCATTGTAATCAGTTTTTAATACACAATTGAGAATTGAATTCGAGTTATTACTTTTTTGTTCTTATTAGCTTGCGAGCTTTAAGTTCTATTATTTACTTCTTGCGAGAGGGAAATAATAATCATTCTTCCTTGCGAGGTTGAATTTGTGTTTGCTTGATATCTTGCGAGGTTGAGACTTTACACACGAGTTGGTCAAGTTGTCTTGCGAGATCACATGCCTAATTCAAATCTTAGTTGAGTGATCTTGCGAGATTACCTTAACTAATTCATATCTGTAACACCCGGAAATGTACCCTATTTTTCTAGTGGAAATATTTTACGAATACTTTTCAGCAAATTTAAGTTTTAATATAGAATTTTATTTTCCGAGTCGAATTTAGAATTTCCGAGTTCGTATTTGGAATTTCCGCGAGATTCCATGTGAAACCCGTCTTGAGCCGCCTTTGACTTTTCTTGACTGTTGAGCCGTCTTTGACTTTCGTTGACTTTTTCCCTTATACTCCCTCATACTCACCTTAACCTAATTCTTTCCCTCACAACTCATATCTTTCTTCTTCCTTAAGAAAACCAAAGAAACCTTGCCTCCATTTTTGATCTGTCTTAGATTCGTCGCTACTCCTTCGTTACTCGCTCAAATTCCCGTAAGTTCATCTTATTCTTCCCCTCTTACCTTCCTCTATCCGTATTGGTAATAAAATTACCGTCTTTCTCGCTTTTTTAAATTATCCGTCTTTCTTAAGGTGAATGATATTCATCTTTTATTATCTAATTGTATGTAGGTGGAGACTAGGAAGGTTTAGAAACCGTTTAAAGACGCTTAAAGGTAACGGTGAAGGGTTACTTGATATCATTTACGTGTTTTATGTGATTTCTAGGATAGAAACCGTATGAAGATTATGGTTAGTAAGCTTATGACTTGTATTGTTGTTGATGGATGTTGTTAGTTGTTAATTGATATGAGAATTGATGATTTGTAATGATAAATGAGGTTTTTGTTGTTGATAACATGTCAATTTT
>JAIUZE010014355.1:0-53159 GCA_022085475.1 Heliosperma pusillum | reverse complement strand
CTTATCATATTTATTTTCATTTTTCATCACCGTTTTTTGAATTCGTTATATACAGATATAACTGCTAATAACAAATGGCTGGCCATACTGATGACCCAATGCCAAGTGCCACGCTCGGACGTGAGTCCTGGCTTAAGATTTTCATGGACACTATGAATCAGTCAAAGCGACTGAAGAATAACGGGTCCAACTTTGCGGACTGAGAGGCGGCATTACGGAATGCTGCCATTGATGACGGTAAGCTCAAGTACTTGACTGAGCCACTACCGCCCAACCCAGGCCCCAATGCAGGAGCCAATGAATCACTTGCTTATAGTGATTTCATGATGTAGGCGGGTGCGATAAAGAACGTACTCATCTTTTCAATGGAATCAAATTTGCAAAGGCGATTCATTGCCCATGGTGCGAATAAGATTTTCACCACGCTCACTAACGAGTTCACGAAAGCTCCGAGGATCGTTAGCTATGAGCATACCTGTCGCTTCTTTGAGGCGAAACTCCAGAAGGGCCAAGCGGTTAGCCCACACATTCTTGATATGATTGAGAATGTCGAGAAAATGGAGGCACTTGGTTGCAAAATCGATGAGAAGATCGTCATTGACCGCGTTCTTCATTCACTTCATGATGGTTTTGCCCTTTTCAGGGCAAATTACTATAGGAATGATATGAAGAAGAGTCTTCATCAGCTCCACTCACTTCTCGTACAGACCGAGAGTGATCTGAAATTGAGTGGGAGTCTGAAACAGGACGTTCTCATGGTTGCAAACAAGGGCAAAGGTAAGGGCAAGGCTCAGGCCAACCTAGCTGTAGGGAAGCCGAAATTCAAAAAGCCAGGGCAAGGCAATAGTGGGCCTGGTGAGACTAGCGGTAGCTCACAAGGCAAGACAAAGAGCGGTGAAGGTAACGTGGAGTGCCACCATTGCCACAAGCTTGGGCATTGGAGGAGGAACTGCCCCGTGTACCGTGAGGACATAAAAGTAGGCCGCGTCTCTCCTGTTGGTATGATCTTATTCTTTATTCATATGATTGAGATTAACCCTGCAAGTTTTGGACTTGGTATTAGGTAACTTGTTTGGTTCCATCTTTGTAATCAATTGCAGGGCCTAAGAACATTCACAACTCTTGGCAAGGGTGATGTGGACCTGCGAGTGGGGAATGGAGCAAGAGTAGCTGCCGTTTCAAGTGGGAACATATTTAACTCCACTCCCGAGTGGATTTGAGTTATTTCTGAATAACTGTTACTATGTACCCAGTTTATCTAAAAACATTATTTCTGTTTCCGTACTTGATAAGGACGGTTTTTTGTTTGTAATAAAGGATAATAGCTGTATTTTCTCTTTAAACGAAATGATTTATGATAAACCATTTTCCATGAATGAGATTTATGTTTTAGATCAAACCACAGATATAATGCATGTGAGTAGTAAGAAAGCAATGGTTGGTGAAAAAGATCAAACCTATCTATGTCATTGCCGTATGGGACACATAAATGAAAAACGCGTGAAGAAGCTCATTGACAATGGGACTATCTCCCCATTTGACTATGAATCTTTTAGCACGTGTGAATCATGTCTCATAGGCAAAATGACTCGAATTTCCTTCAAAGGTGTTGGAATGCGCGCTGCTGACCTATTAGGACTCATACATACTGATGTGTGTGAACCTATGTCAATCAACGCTAGAGATGGCTATAGATATTTTATCACTTTCACGGACGATTTAAGTAGATATGGATATGTCTACTTAATGAAGCATAAAAGTGAGTCCTTTGACAAGTTCAAGGAATTCCAGAATAAGGTTGAAAACCAGCTGGATAGAAAGATTAAAGCACGACGTTCAGATCGTGGTGGCGAATATCTTTCGAAGGAGTTTGATCGACACCTTAAAGACTGTGGTGTAGTACTGCAGTTAACTCCACCTGGAACACCACAATTGAATGGTGTGTCCGAACGGAGAAATCGAACATTACTTGATATGGTTCGATCCATGGTGAGTCACACGGTTGTACCTGATTCATTGTGGGGTTATGCTCTTTTGTCAGCTGCTTTAATACTTAACCGAAGTCCGTCTAAAGATGTAGACAAGACTCCATATGAATTATGGAAGGGAACGGTCCCTAACTTGTCCTTTATTCGGGTTTGGGGCTGCGAGGCTTATGTCAAGTGGAGACCTGACGATAAGCTCGGCCCACGATCGGTCAAGACATACTTTATTGGTTATCCAAAAGGGATGTTTGGTCATTACTTTTACTCGCCTACCGAACATCGAGTTTTTGATGCGGCTAGTGCGACGTTATTAGAGAAAGAGTTTTTGAGAATAGGACAAGTAATGGAACCTTCGATCTGTCGGAGATTCAAGAACCAACAACCGAGCAACCAATGGAGGAAACTGTTCCTTCATCATCGGCTGCGGTTAATATTCCTTTGGAACCTAGGAGGTCGGGTAGACACTCTTTTCCTCCAGACAGATACATTGGTATGGTCGAGGAGAATGAGAGAGATGATGTTTTACTCCTAGAGAGTAACGAACTCGCTACCTAAAGGTGCCATGACATGTTCCGACTCTAAGCTATGGCTTGACGCCATGCAATCCGAGATAGACTCTATGTATGAGAATGAGAGAGATGACGTTTTACTCCTAGAGAGTAACGAACCCGCTACCTATAAAGGTGCCATGACCTGTTCCGACTCTAAGCTATGCCTTGACGCCATGCAATCCGAGATGGACTCTATGTATGAGAATGACGTATGGGATCAGGTTGACTTACCTGGTAAGGTTCGGCCTCTTTAGTGCAAATGGCTTTACAAAATAAAGCATTCTGTAGAAGGACAACCAGATACCTACAAGGCACGACTAGTGGCAAAGGGTTTCACTCATGTGCAAGGATTGCACTATGATGAAATGTTTGCACCCGTAGTTATGCTGCGTTCCATTCGGATAATCTTAGCGATTGCCGCTTTTCATGACTATGAAATTTGGCAGATGGATGTGAAAACCGCCTTCTTAAACGGTTATTTGGAGGAGGAGTTGTACATGGTACAACCCGAAGGTTTCATTGATCCTAAAAATCCTAAAAAAGGTATGCAAGCTTAAGCGTTCCATCTATAGACTTAAGTAGGCTTCTCGGAGTTGGAATCATCGTTTCGACCACGTGATAAAAGAGAATGGGTTTACTTGATCAGTCGAGGAATCATGCTTATATATCAAGCTGAGTGGGAGCAAGATTGTCTTCCTAATATTGTATGTCGACGACATACTCTTTGACTGGGATGACATACCTCTCTAACTGCGGTACAAGTTTGGTTAAAGAACCATTTCCCGATGAAAGATCTGGGCGAGGACAAAGCATTTTGGATTCGTATCTACAAGATAGATCACGATGGATGTTATCTTCCCTCAGTCCGTAGTCTTATATAGATAAGATTCTTGAGAGTTCAGCATGACCAACTCCAAGAAGTGGAACCTTCCAATGATTTCTGGGATGCAGTTGAGTAAAGCTCAGGCACCGAAGACATCGGAAGAGGTCGAGCGCATGAGTCGGGTTCCTTATGCATCAGCTATAGGATCGATCATGTATGCCATGATATGCACACGTCCAGACGTGGCATATGCAGTGAGTATGACGAGTCGTTACCAAGGCAATCCAGGTGAAACACACTGGATAGCTGTTAAGAATATCCTTAAGTACCTACGAAGGACTAAGGATTGGGTATTGACTTATGGAGGTGACACTGAGCTATGCGCAATCGGTTACGCAGATGCTAGCTTCCAAACGGATCGAGATGACTCGAAATCTCAGTCTGGATTTGTTTTTACTCTTAATGGCGCTGCGGTCAGCTGGAAAAGCTCCAAACAAAGTGTTATAGCAGATTCTACGACTGAGTCCGAGTACTATGCTGCTTCAGAGGCTGCGAAGGAAGCTATATGGATGCGTCAATTCTTACAGGGACTAACTGTAGTTCCTAGTTCGGATGACCCGATCACCATCTATTGTGATAATAGTGGTGCCATCTTCCAGGCTAAGGAGCCTAAGTCCAGCAACAAGTCTAGGCATGTACAACGGAAGGCTCACATGATCCGAGATTACGTGGAGCAAAGGGAGATAGTGATAGACAAGATTGCTACGGATGATAACGTCGCAGATCCTCTCACTAAACCATTGAGATATGATAAGCATGAAGGGGCACGTTATTTCCTGGGAATCAAACGTGTTCCTGGTTGTATTAGTTGTTTTATATGGATTAGACACCTGTATCTTTTTCATAAAACTATCTATAAATCATCGTATTGTTTTATATTTTGTTTTTCATGTGGGTTGTACTGACAACATTGAACACCACAAAGTGAACTGAATTACATTATATTTGTTTTGGTCCGTAATCGCCTACATGAGCTGATAACTCTGGCAATTATTCTGTGAAGTCGATTGATGGTGGGTTCAACGAGCCATAAGTCAAACAGTTGACTGATCGATCACATATGCGAGTTATAATGATACCTCGCAGGACAATTTTTGTGACATGTTATGGAGTCCTAAATGTTTCGGAACATTAGGTGCCAGGTCGTGGATAGGACATCCATAGTGTTCCTAGAGTCGATTCTTTTGACTATCGACTGTCTCTTGAGATAAAGGCAGTTTTTGGGTGACTTTGGTTTCTTTCTCATGGTCGACCGTAACAGGAGGCTAAGTAGATTTTTACTGGGTCATTTCATACTGCGCTTGTATCTGCAAGATTCGAGTTGAAGAAAATATCCAACCTTTATCAGGTTATGTTATTTCTCAGAGCCACTCGAGGAGCTGTAACTGAAATGCATGGCCATGCTCGAATAAAGATTCGTTTATCAGTTAAGTTACTCTCTAGTCGGGGAAACCACTCTTGATACTGATCACTTGTAAACTACGACCTTTGTGAATACGGACTTTGCAAATTGGTTTACATTGAGTGGGAGAAATTTATTATGGATATGAGAATCGGTTATCGCACATACACTTGTACGGACAAGTGGGAGATTGTTGGAGCCAGTGTCCTCCACAGTTAGTGCAATAACATAAATAAATCTCTGTAGGTTCACAGGGTATACTTTGTATAATAATCAGTTGATTAACGTTTATCAATAACGGTTGGCTTGCTAGATAAGTTTGACGTTATTGTCATACAGATGGCGGTGATCAACTGGTCCCTAAAAGTCACACCTAAAGGATGTGTTTGAGAGATGTGATTATTTGAGAAAATAATCATATTGATACCCTATTATATGACTAAAAGGTTAGTCAGTGTTTTTGACTAAAAGGTTAGTCAATGTGATGATGAGACGATTATTTAATAATGATTAAATAAAGTTAGCTGAGACGAATTAACTGTAATTCGTGAATTGAATATAAAATGTTATATTTAATTGTTGTATATAATGTAAGCTAATTAAACATAAACCGTTATAATTAATTGGCAAATTATAAATATACGGATATTTATAATTAATGATGTATTATAATGTCGGTCCATGTAAAACGACGATTATAATATATTACATTATATTGGAAGCTAAAATGACCAAAAACGAAAGTATCCAGATACACTCGGTTTTTAGTCAATGGGTAGTTATTTTTGAGGAGACAAAATCTCCTCATATAAAACCTACAATGAGCCGTGAGACATAAAAAGAGGGTAGAGAATTCTAAACCTAATTCTATTCTTACTGGGTGCCTCCATCTCAACAGACATCACAAAAGGAAAAAGTTAACAGTAACTCTTACACAAAAACACAAAACAAAAGGTTAACAGTAACTTTTGAAAACTTCTAGCAACACAAGGGCATTTCTCATACAGTCTTGGGTGCAACGATTAGGAGGATATCTACCTTGATATCTTTGTTCTTTACGCCAATTGCTAGGACCGGAGGTTGATTTCTAAATCTCTATTCCTTTTCTTGTTTTCGTTTATCACTAGCATTATCAAGTTATTACTTTTTCGTTATAATCCTATAATAATTGTATTGTGGTAATACTGATTTCCCACACTATCAAGAAACAATATATTGCAATGGGGGTTGAGACGCGTGATGCTTGAACCAGAAGATCCTCCAGCTCTCTTAAACGAACCTCCTGCACTATCCAATGAACCACCGGCCCCTCCTCTACAAGAAAAAAACCAAGAGCTTTCAAAAGAAAATGTGCCAACAGCTAGGAGGCTGGACTTTGAGAATCCCCCAAAAAACTCACATTGGCCCGCAATTGTTTCGGAAAGTAGCGAGCGTACTGGTACAACGCCGACTCCTCTTAGTGACAGGGTTCTAGAAACTGCACAACCGCAAATTACCACTGCTCTTCCAAAGTCTACGCAAAGTCCAGGATACACTACTTTTGAAAGTGGTGCATGAGTGTCAGGTGACCAAGCATGGGTCCAAAGGAAGTACTATTGCAAATGTTGTACCTTTACTCAAAACCCCCAAGGTTGAAAAACAGGTGCCCCAAACTCCAGGTCCAGAAACTCCCGCTCAAAATGCACCAAAGCGTTCTAGCAACGTGCAGTCCGACTTTCCTGGCAAAAAAAAAACAGGGAGCCTAGATATTGGCCAGTGACAGCAGCTCCTACACTATCGTGTACTACTTTTGTCTGTTCTCCTGTCATCTCCTCCAAGATCACTAGACCCATGATGCGCCTCCTACCTACGACTATTACTTGTCATGGTTAATATATAGGCTATAGGGCGTCAGCGGTATTTTGGGAACACATGTGCTTACGTAGACATGTATTCCATTCAAAAGCATTCTTCGTGTGCTTTTGGATTTAATGTATACTAAACTAAGGAACGTTTTGTTGTTGTAGTTAATCTGGAGGGAGGCATCCTTAGCTTTATAACTATGTTATGGTACAATGATACCGATTGCCTCTTGTAATTTTGAAACCTACGTAGATCCACCTTGTAAACAGAACATTTCCGGCGTCTTTTCCTAGCTAATACCACGGCTTGTTAAATGTCTACAACCACCTCACTTTCAACAATCATCGCCAGACTATATACTCACTACTATGTTTCTTTTGCTCTTTCAAATGCGTTATTAATCACATCTATCTCCTCATCTAATGACTCATTTCTACTGCCGCGCACCGCTACGCCAAATTGAGGCACCGCGCCCTATCGGGCGCGGTGAAACAACTAGTTTACTACAAAAATAGGGAAACTCAAAATTTTTTCGCTCAAATCACTGTAACCTATAGACTAAGTTTTAACATGTTTAGTTTTTCTCAAATAATTGGCTTAAACTTTTGGTTATTTTATAAAAATATTGGCCTAATTATAAGTCATTTGTAGGAAAATATATTCTACTAAAAAAATGTTAGATTTACACTTTTCTATCTCTTAATAATTAATAGTACACATTTATAACTATAGACTCTAACATTAAATTTAAAATTTAATTACTAAATATTAATTTCTCTATACATTACAATCTAAAAAGCTGTGTTACACTAGTTACTTTTATTCATTTAAAACATTGTGTAGTAGGGAGTATTTACTAAAGTGAAAGAGTTAATATAATCGAGATATGTGAGTTGGATATATAAATAAAAGAAATAAAAAAGCAAAAGCTGAAGATGAAGGTGAAGTGATGAGATAGAGAATGTCACATTTAGGAAGTATCACATTTAATTCTCCTTCCGCCATTACCATACCTTGGTCTTCTTCATTTACTCCTAAACTCACGCAAACTTGCTTCTCCAATCTCAACTTTCCTCGTATCGCCTGCTCTTCATCTTCTTCATCTTCTTCTGGTGATTCTTTTGATTCTATTAATGGCAGTGACAAATCTCCCAGGTTCTCTTCCTTTTTCTTCTTTCCTCAATTTTGCAGTTTATGTTCCTCGTTAATCGTTATCCCCCTTTTTTTAGTAGCCTATTTGCTTGTGAATTGGTAGCCTAATTTACGTAATTCTAAGTATTTTCATTCATGGATTTTTGTAGCTATTGAGTGCTACTGTAACTTCCAAGTAACGATTTTGTTGATTCGACTCGTTTAAGCAATTTATTATTATTATTATTAGTAGTAGTAGTAGTGATGACCAATTTATTATTTAAGCAAACATTATTGCTCGGAATCTGTAATTTGATGTTTAAGCAAACATTCGACTTCCTTCATAACGTCGAATTTTTGTTCCTAGAAGACTAATAGAGCCTATTAGCTTTCATTTTGGGCGTTCATTTCCGGCAAGTTAAATAAATGACTGGGACGGAGGGGGTACTATTTTGATTGTTTGGAGACGCCTGCTTTGAAAAGCGAGCCTGTAGGATGTCCTTTGTTCTGAAATTGCGAATCTTGCAGCAATTTCTGCATCATTGAAGGACCAGAGACCGTCCAGGACTTTGTACAAATGCAGGCAGAAGAGATTCAAGATAATATAAGAAGTAGGCGTAATAAGATCTTTCTTCTCATGGAAGAGGTGATGTTCTTTCAGGCCCAACTACTTTATTAAATGAGATTTTCATCAATAGTCGTCAAATAAATCTTCCTAGCAAGTTCCGGTTGCTGATTTGCTAATTTGTAGGTGAGGAGATTACGGATACAACAACGCCTAAAGCAGATGAAGTCTGTCCATGACGATAGCGCAGAGGATGCGAGCGAAATGCCCATAATTCCTTCATCTATTCCCTTCCTTCCTCATGTGGCAAGTTTATTTTAGATAGTAACTTGCCAATTTGTTAAGCCATATTCTTAACTAGAATCTTTATGATGATTTTTTTGGTTTTCATCCTAGAAAAATGATTGTGGTAGGGAGCTACAAGAAATTAGTCAAGGGTCTCATCGTTTCAATTTGTTAAGTAAAGGCCACTACCGAAGAATATATAAGCTTAGCTATAAGTTGCCAACTATTTTTGGTCAAGGCGCACTTGTCATCACACATAGGATATATCTTGGTAATTTAGCAACTAGCACGAAAGCTTAGTTTTGTAAGGGGCAAGATGAACCAATGTAACAAAGTGCAAGCCGCATGGCAAAGGCGCACACCTTATACTACCAAAGCGCATTGTTATCTTAAAAATAAAGTTTGGCTTACAATACACCTTTAGGGATTTTAAAAAGGGCAAACATCAATAACATGTGAAGGAAAGGCATGATAAGAGAAGAAAAAAATATGGGAACTGCATTGTAATGTCCCTTCCTTTAGGTATCCCTATTATGTCGTTGGGAGGGAGAGGGTTTGACTAACTTCTCACTATGTCGTGCGTCTCGGCACACTTTCTTAAACCAAGGGCCGGAGTTAGTAAGTGTTCATCGCAGCTAGTAGGCATTCTTTGCACTGTTGTAGTCTCCTTTTTTTATCTTTAAAGCAGTGGGGTATATCTTGGATAAACATTCGTAATTAGTTTCCCCCTTCACATGTATTTTACGATACTTTAGAGCTTCTTTGAGCATTAAGTTTATAGGCTTCTTCTTGAATGCAGACACCGAAGACATTAAAGCAGCTCTACCTGACAAGCTTTTCATTTATATCAGGAACTATTCTCTTTGGAGGCCTTATCGCACCAATTGTGAGTTTATGCAGCTTGTAGTATCAGGAATAGGAAAATTATCTGAAACATGGTGGCCAATATTTCTTTGTTTTAGTGTCTCGTTTTCCACTGTCTCTTTTGCACCATCACCTTATATTGATGCGTCATAGGTGGAGCTTGTTTGCTGATTTTGGGGGCCAAGTGTTTGTTGTTATTAATTTATTACAGCGGCTAGCACTAATTATCACTTGGAACATTCTTGATTCTCCTATTAGGGCTGTTTCTCATATAAACTGTCATAATAGGCACTCATAAGTTGTTAGGCAAACATTTAGATCAAACTTCGGTATCTGAAAACATATCTTGGGGACGCGATTTTACTTCGCTTATTATACTTCAATGTCTTACGAAAGAAAATATTTATGCGTAGAACCGTCCTCTGGTAGTTTATGGTAGAAAATAGCAAGGAATTCAGGATTCAAAGGATCTGGGTGAGCTTTTAGAGTTCTACGTTGAAAACTCACTCCCAAAAAGTTAAAACTCCGCTCGTTTTAGTGTAGTGGGGAGTTTCTCTAAGCTTTCTCCAAAGTAAAAGATTAAATCTAAATCAGTGGCACTCTTTCATATTGTCCATTGTATATGCAAATAATTTTAGGGTGTTTTTGGATAAAAGAAAATGGAGGGGAAGGAAAATGTAGGGATGTATAAGTGTCCTTTGTTCGATTTGCAAGTTAGACAAGGGATTTGGTGGCGAGGGAAAATGGATTCATCTATTGCCTCCTACAAGGCAAAAAATAGTACCTCCAATAAAAGAAAAGGTTAGAAGGAAGACCTACTCCCTCCACTCCCCTCTCTTTCCCTCCCACCTCCCCTTCTTTCCTCCTTTTCCATGATTGTTTTCATCCCAAACACACCCTTAAGAAGAAAATGGTCATATCATTGCCCTCTAATCTTAAAAAAAGCATACAGTTATTTGATACGTATTCAAGTCATGTGCTGAGATTCTCTATCCTACAAGGTCGAATTTACAGCTAATAGACTTCCATTGTGAGTACTCTCGAGTACTTTAGACATGGAAAAATTGTTGTTATGATTTGTGTAAAGCCCTATTGATGTCTTTTTGTTATGTGCGGGCGTGCGGCACAGTGGTGTAAACACTATCATGAAGCACCCTAGTGCGTACAACCACCTGCCTCCCACTTTAAGACGCGAAGGTTGTTGTTAGCCAAAAATTTCCTATATTGTTCCAGTTCTTTTTCTCTTTGGTTCTCTAACCAATCAATAAAATATTTGTCAGTAACCAAAGATATATTTGAAAATTGTAGAAGTTCAATGACAGAATCTATATTCTCTGTTTCTTGCTGCAAAGATCATTATTAGTCTGAAATCACTTTTTTTCTTGCAGCTGGAGTTGAAATTAGGTATAGGGGGTAGATCTTATGAGGATGTCATTCGAAGCTTGCACTTACCTCTGCAACTCAGGTATACTACATTATTTTTGCTTTTTTGTTGACGTCAATTATAAGTCTTTTACCAAACAAGCTTTCACATGTTCCGTACTATATTGAGCTTTAATTGTCCTGTCTAAAGCATTAACGTGTCGCTCTGTCAGCCAAGATTGTAACCTAACTTTCTAATTTCAGTCAAGTTGATCCCATCGTGGCATCTTTCTCTGGCGGAGCAGTTGGAGTAATTTCAGCGTTGATGCTGATTGAAGTTAACAACGTGGAGCAACAAGAAAAGAAAAGGTGCAAGTATTGCTCAGGCTCCGGTACATACAAACTTATTCTCAAAGCATTTTATTCACTTAAAATTTTCTCCTCGAATCATTGAAACTCTTCTTTTTTACTAATGTCTCCTCAAAGTATCTAAACTTTTGTCTTTGCTTGCTCAATGATCCAAATAATTTTTGGAATGCGCTGGATATTACCAAAGTGCTTCACTGAACTGTCTACTCTTATATTATGAAGTAGCTCTATTTTCGTTATTATGTGTTATCCAGCGACATCATCCATGTGCTTTCAACTGGGTAAGACTGCATGGGAAGTGCATACATTTGAACCCCTTTAGACGGGAGCCACTGAGGCTCTAGGGTATATGCTTACTGTAATGAGCCATATAGCTAACTTGTGTCAAAGTTCTGGATGGCATAAAAGGAGATGAGAGATTAGGCAATAGAGATTATTGTTAATCATGTTTTCCCCCTATCGTTGGTCATATGTTTGCACCTGATCACAGACCTCTTAATCGCCTATGTTTTACCAACTGTAAGAATCTTCCTGTTTGACAGTAAAACGTTCTGTTGATATTACCAAGAATATAACGTGAACTCAAAAATGACTTCCTCCAACAATAAATGTGCACTAGTGCTGTACACAAAAGTAAGCATTCTCATAAAGAAACCAAAATTAAGCTTCTAAAGGTTAGTTGTACCTACGGAGTGTATGTTTAGGTGACTTAGGCCCTGTTCTTTCTGGCTTTTTAGAGCTGAGCTGAACTGAATTTAACTTAATAGAGCTGAGCTGAACTGAATGGAGCTGAGCTGAACTGAACTGAATGAAGCTGAACTGAACTAAACTGAATAAAGCTGAACTGAAATATACTTATTGAAGCTGAATTGAGCCGAAAAAATAACAATAATAATAAGAATAAGAATAAGAATAAGAATAATAAGAATAAGAATAATAAGAATAATAAGAATAATAAGAACAACAACAACAACAACAACAACAACAACAACAACAACAACAACGACTACAACAACGACTATGACTATGACTATGACTATGACTATGACTATGACTATGATAATGATTATGATTATGATTATGATAATGATAATGATTATTATTATAATGATAATAATCATCATAATCATAATGGTAATGATAATGATAATTATAAATATTATTAGTTGTTATCATTAGTATTAATATGATTGATTTTGATAGTCATAACATTCATTATAATAACAATAATAATTAGTGATACTAATAATAGTAATAATAGTAATAGCAATAGTACTAGTAGTAGTAGGAGTGAGAGCCCAGATAGTTTCTCGGTTGACCACTAATTTCTTGTAAATTGTGTTTTAAGCTTAATAAATTGAAATTTTATAAATTAAAATAAAATAATAATAATAATAATTATTATTATTATAATATTATTATTGTTATTACTATTATATTATTATTATTGCTATTATAAGATAATAATAATAATAATAATAATAATAATAATAATAATAATAATAATAATAATAATAGTAGTAGTAATTATAATTATAATAATAAATAATACTCCGTGATATTAATATTATTAATATTGATAATAGTTGCTATTAATAGATTAATTCCTCCATTTCATAATAATTTTCGTAGTTTGAATTGCATAGTTTTCAAGATGACACTTTGCCTCGATTTCTCTTCATTTATATTGATTTTCTTTTCATTTAAATAATATGTTTCCAAAATATTTTGTTTTTATGATGAATGTAAATGTTTTTTGCTATAACGTCTTAGTTATATTTTAACACTTATTTATGGTCAATGTTATTAAAATTGACCCTAAAAGTCAAACGAGGGATAATGATGAGATTGAGGGAGTATTAATTAATTAATTAATAATAATAATAATAATAATAATAATAATAAATAATAATAATAATAATAATAATAATAATAATAATAATATTATTATTATTATTAATAAAAACTTTCAAGTTTAAGATGAGTAGGACTGAAATGAGCTGAATTTAGTGGAGCTGAACTGAACTGAATGAAGTTGAGCTGAACTGAACTGAATAGAGCTGAACTGAGCTGAACTGAACTTGAACTTAACTGAGCTGAGCTGAAATTAAGCTGGAAAGAACAGGGCCTTACTGGTAAATATATATACCTCAAATTTAAGCTCACTATAATTAATCTTGTTCTTAACTCGAAGGCACTTCTTTCTTTGCTCTTATCAAGCATTACGTATGTTAAAGATATCACTCCATCTTAAAGCTCCTGGCAAAGACTTCAGTGCTACGATCAAGGATATGATATATTGATATTCCTGTTGTAGTCTTCCTCTTCTGTAGTAAGCGAGGAGGATAGACGCTGTAATTTGGCTGCTTTGAACAGCTGTATATGATGCCCATGAAAACGTGGCTATTTTTAGCTCATTGAGGATCTATGGGGGTAGAGGGCACTCTAGCCTTCTCTCTTGAAAACTACTGTTAGTTTTTATTTTCAGAAGGCCAATGTACAACTTCTGACATTCTAAGGTTTTGGTAAATGAGGAATTTCGTGGTATGCTTGTAGTTAGCATCTAATCTCATTGAAGGGTTGATAGTTTTCGAGATGTTTTGCATATATTGGAATGCACATATTCACTGGGGTTACCTGATACAAAGATCTTGAGGTGACAAAAGGTAGAAAGCTGGTGTCCTCGAGAACTTATCAGTATGCTAAAAATTGAGACATGCTATTATGTGGTCATGTTAAGCTACAATTAGCATCTAGTCTCATTGAAGGGTTGAGCACATTTTTCTTTTATCATTGCAAGATTTTAAAGGATCCCTCCATCTCTCCCAAACCCAACTTGCTAACCAACAACATCATCATCGAAGCCTTATTCCCAAAATGATTTGGGGTCGGTTGATGTCCATAAAGTGTGACGAAAGTTTTTACGTTGGTTGCCACAAATCTACCGTAACTCTCCTCCTTTATCCGGGCTTGGGACTGGCTGTGGATGGCCGAAAACACTCACAAGCGGAGTTACCCAACTTGCTAACCAAACTAGAATGTTTGAACCGTGACTATCATTGTAAGTCCATAACACCATATGATATATTCATGTGTTCACTGACTTCATGAAGATTGTAGGGTATGCTGTCTCAGTCTCTCATCATTGCATGGCATCATCTCTGTTTTATCTGTCTTTTTTACACTGGAAATGATCTTTGATTAGTTGTCACTCAGTAGTGGGTTTCTTTTGTAGGATACTTGTCTTGTGCTCGATGTTCCTCCAGTGGTGTATGCTTGAAGTCTGAACCAATCTCAATATCCAGTGATCTCGATCGCCCTTTACGAGCTCCAACTCCTCAAAGATGTCCAAGTTGTTCAGGTGCAGGAAAGGTAATCCTTTATATACTAGTTATGGGTGTTGCTTTATTAATGAACGTGTCAACATTATTATAAATTCCATTTTTAATCAAGTCCGGATTGCTTTATGTTGCCAATTTATCCGAACAGAACATTTTCAAAAGAAGACGTTCTGTAAGTGTGCTGTGAACTATGCTGTTCTGCTGTTTGGTACTGACGATTGAGATACCTTTGAATCCTCTATAGGAGATATTGTACTTTTAAAATGCGGTGTTGGCCTGTCGGAGAGGAACATTTATCTGAAAACACACTCACTGCATACCATGTTTGTTTTCCCCTTTCTGCATAGATACCCCCTCATAAGAAGGTTTACTTGTTCATAATTATTACTCCAAAACCCAACTGATTGATCTTCGTTCCATGTCTAATGTTCAACTTGACGACACTTTCTTCACAACAATCCTCATTGCTTAGCAATATATTATTATGCCTGATCTCTGTGTCAAACACTGGAATGCATTTAAGAAATTAGCATTATAGTATGCCAGAATTTATCTTTGGATACTTGTGTTGACCATGAACAACTATGTTACTCAGACAGTCAGACTCAAACAAGTATCCGACACGGGTATGGGCTTCCAAAATCGGCATATTTTGGCCTATAATGAGTTGTTAAAAGTCATATCCATGTTTGAGTGTCTAGTGTCGCACACGGGTATGGGAAGCTTTCTTGCACGATTTTTGTTGTTTCTTTGTAGACAAAGATACTTGGGGTAGCTGAAATTCTTGGGTTTTATGCTAGTAATGCTCATGATACTAATCTCAATCAATGTATATATGATGCTTACTCCAGCTATATTTTATCCTGTTACAGGTGATGTGCCCTACATGCCTGTGCACCGGGATGATAATGGCAAGCGAACATGACCTGCGAATTGATCCCTTCGATTGATGTGGATATCCCAAAAGTGTTGTCAAATTGGCATATAGCATATTGTTGTAGAGTTTATGTAATTAGGTCTTTTCATCCTTGGATTTATCATCTCACTTTCAACAGCCAAAACTGCCAACTGTGAGATGTAATGTACATGTGTATTTTGATCACTCTATTCATAATCGTCAACTTTTTTTAAGCCTAATTTTTCGTCATTGCATCGGGGGTTAACCTCTTGAGGCATCGAAAGAAACACCACAATCATGTGTAGTTATGTACAGCCCAGGAAGCACAATACTCCTATAATTTCCTGAGCGCCACAACTTTGGTTAGCTGTACATTATGTACTAAATAGATTTCATGCCCGTGCGATGCACGGGTCTACGTTAATGTCATTTTCGTAATTTTTCTATAACAGTTAAGTTATAACAATAAACTTTTGAAGTTTTAAGACTATAATAAAATATACTCCGTAATTTTAAAAAAAATAATATTGATATATTGATTCAACTTCTATTTTAAACATATGTTACCAACCTTGTCGGGACTCAAGTTATATTTGATCTATATTATGACTCGAAAAATGATCCAAAGTACCTAAGAATCAAGCTCTCTAAGACAATGTTTTAAGCAACTCAAAAGATTTTGGGTTGATCACCCCACCTTATGCTAATTGTTCGATATGGGGCAATTATACATACTATTTATAGATGTTAGTATATTCACCGCACATACATTATTTTTCAATGTGAGATATATAACATATTAAGAATTACACAAAGTATATGGAAATAATATGAAATTCTATACTGTAATGATAGCATTTTTTTTCCACGAATCTAATTATATTATTTTCATGATTAATACAAAATTTTGAGAGCTCTCTAAAACAATATTCTCTCCGTCTTAATCATTTGTTTGCCTTTGATTAAAATAATCCAAAAAAAAGGACGACTCTGGATTCATCTCTAAGTTTCAAGGACGACTCTTATTTATAATCGCGTGATCATCTCAGCTTATGATATTTCTCCGATGTGGGACAATTCTGTTGGAGTAAGTGTCCTCAACAATAGTGCGATTACTTAATTAAATCTCAATAATAAGAATACAAAGGGATGATTAACATTATAGTCAACTGGTCCACATTAATCGGTAACGATTGGCTTACTAGAGTTTGACGTTACTGTCGTATGACGGTGGTGATCAGTTGATCCCTTGAGGTCACACCGAAAGGACGATTCCCTAATCAAGAATATTAATTAATTGTATAACGATACAGATTAATTAATCCCTTAGATAGAACAAGTTTGTATAATTAGTGAGAATTATATCTTATTGTAATATGATTAAATAAGATTCAATTTAATAATTTAATTGTTATATTACAAAGAATGCTTAATGTTTATGAAACATTTGAGATAAGCATGATTGGTTGATTATGATTACAACTAGTTGTAGATCATATTAACCAAATATGAGATGACCCATTTTATATATATGTGATTATAAATTATTACTTAAAATGTTAAGTTTAATTCATTTGACATGAAATTGTATATAAATTAGTTAAATACATAATTATAAGATAAGATAACATGTCACATGTCACATGTCAAATTTGTGAAAAAAATGACAAAATCACAAATTAAAAATGGACTCCATTTTAAGTAGTGGCACCAGTTTTATGAGGATGGGTAGATGGTTGTGTAATTATTAGTGTTTTAATTAAGATTAGAACAAAATGATTACTAACCTATAACTAGCCCTAAAGCCTAATGCTTTGTTTAGAGAAAAGCAATGGCATGCTCACCCTCCCCCATGCTAGTGTTGCACAGTTTTGGTGAGTGAATAAGAGGATGTTTTCCTCTTATTTCACTCATCACTTGATTGATCTCATATTCAATCAACACAACATCTCACAAGAAATTATTAGATAGTTAGAAACTTAAGAAGTTTCATAGAACTTGTGTTCAAGTATTAACACAACATTACTAGAGTAGTAATTAAAACGTGTTGTACTCGGTTTTTAAGGGCTACTCACTTGAAGTTCTAGTAGACTTGCATTTGAGTGATAAGGGATAGTCTAGGTGCATCAACAAGGAGAGTTCCTACACTTGGAACTAGGAGATTCATCCTTCTATCTTTAGCTCAAGAACAAGAACAAGGAGTCTTGTTCTTGTGCCCTTTACTCATCCAAAACAACAATGTGAGGAACAATATCTTTCTCTACTTTGTTTTATTTTGTTTGCATGCACTAGATCTGAAAACTAATTAAAGAGTTAATTAGTATTTCATAAGAAAAGTCTTATGAGTAGGTATATGAACCTAACAATTGGTATCAGAGCATAAGATGTTGCATGCAATCGGTTTTACAAAGTTTTTACGAGTTAAAGTAACAAAATAAAACTAGAAAATTAGTGATTTATATGATAAAGTCACGAAATTTTTAAGCATATTATACCTCCTGGTCCTATAACGAGTATAGGTCATTTTGATGAATTATGGAAGATTATTGCTTTATTTAATGATTTTTGGTTAAACAAACACATTTTAATTAGTAAAATGAACATTTTATGACTAAAAATAGTTAAAATTCGAATCTGTCCATGAAATTTTAATATGATATCACATGCATTTTTTACCTACCTTATGTAAAATTTGAGATAAATATGATTTATTTTTCATGATTTATGATTTTTAATAGTTAAAAAGGCATAAATAGTGATTATTTTGGCATAAATAGCTAAAATGAATTTTTGGCATGAGAAAATTATCATATGTTGCATGAATATTTTACATATCAGATTTATAAGTTTAAAATTAATTATATTAATTTTTGTGTGATTTTAACATTTTATTTGATAAAATCGATTAATAGCAACTATATTTTTCTCTAAAATGATTCGAACATTTTTTACCTAAATTTTGACATGTAGATGTTCCTGGAAATGATCCAGAATATTCAAAATTTTATTTTTCAAATTTATGAGTTATTGTAATTTAATTTGGAATTATTACATACAAGTTATGTTAAAAATGGTCAAAACCGAGCAATAATGCAAAACCGAGTTGAATTATTGTCAAATAATTATTGGAGACTAATTTTTGAGTCCTAAAACAGTTAGGGTAATTAACTTGGACTTAAATTTGATTTAAGTATTAATTTGTGATTTTAATTGGTTATTATCACGCATTTCCATAAAACCGGGTTTATATACGATATAAGGTTATTAGGGCGATCTGGCACATTTATATTGCATGAGTTTACATATAATTATTCTGCATTTTGAATGAATGAATGTCATTTTGATTTATGTAATTTTTGGAATTATGTAATTTGTCTTAGTATGGCCTTAGTTTTTAATCGATATTACCCGAAATATATGGGAATATTGATTCGGTTGTAATTTAATGTGATCTCGTATCACTTTTATTGTATCATTTCATTTTATTTTGCAAATGTATAATAGAATAGCCTTGTAATTTTATTATATCAATTGTAATCCCGGAGTTTCCTAAAGACGATGCCATTTGGAAAGGCGTTCCAAAAGGAAGACGGTGTCCTTGGGAGGCGTGCAAATGAAGTTCAAGGGACCAAGGAGTTGGTTTCCGAATTTGTAATAGTTAATTTGATTTTCTATTATTCTAGGAAGGCCATACTTGGAATTTATTTTAATTTATTGCTTGCATTTTATTTATATGTTACATGCATGTCAAATCGCCACTTAAACAACTCATGCATTTTATCGAGTCAATTGACCGCGTCAAATATAATTATCGTTAGTTCACCTATTCAGTTTACTTAAAAAGGAGATAGATAATATAAATTGACTTGACCTCTATTTTGATAATTGAGACTTAGCCTTAACAAATAGTAGAACCCATGAATCCCAATTTCGTAAGGAAGTAGGTTCGGCTCACCGAGGTGCTAAACTTATTACGTTGGGTAAGTGGGGCAATAAATCGTTATTGCATCGAAATTTGGTTGAAGTCAATGGAAAGATTAGGGTCCGTGGCCCATGTGTTCCTGGCTAAAGATGACAATAAAGTATTTCATCGACCAAGATTTCTAAATGTAGAATCGGTTGAAGAGTTAACCCACCAAATAATATTGATAAAGGTCGTGGAGTCCGTGGCTCACATACACCCGAGTTAATATAGGATTTGGGTCTTGGAATCATTTATGTAATTGGGTAGAGGTCATTATATAAATGTCAAACTTGTTTAAAATGTTTATAAGTATTTTAAAACGATAAATGTTGATGTTTCTTTTATCTCATATTTTGTAATCAAAACTTGTTTTATTCGCAATATCGGCAAACGATAACGAGGTTCGACCTCCCGTACCACAACTCACCACCGTATCATGGCTTAGATCCTTTATGGATCAATGCAAATTCGAAAAGAATTATTCTAATTTTGCGAATTGGAATGGGCAACTTTGCCTTACCACCAAAGGTGATGGTAAGCTTCGTTACCTCACCAAGGCTTCTCCCAACGCTCCTAAATGCAAGGTCAACTAACGCCGTAAAAGAGGCCTATGAGACCTACCAAATAGAATCGGCCACGATCAAGAATGTCTTGATCTTCTCTATAGATGTCAAGCTTCAAAGGAATGTCATAAAGATGAATTCCACGTATGAGATCTACACTAAACTCGTGATCGTGTTTTCACGAGCTCTTAGGATCATTCAATATGAAGTCGCTTCTTAATTTTTCGACCTTAAAAATGAAGGATGGTCAATATATTTGCTCCCGCATACTCAAAATAATTGAGCATGTCGAGGTACTAAGAAGCAAGGAATAACGATTCCCGAGCAACTTGTGATTGACCGTGTACTCCACTCCCTAAACCGAATCAAACGGTTTGTTAACTTTAAGGTGAACTTCAACATGCAAAACGTCACCACGACTCTACATGAGTTGCACAAATTGGTTGTGCAAACCGAACGTGATATGGGCTACCATGCTAGCACTAGAAAATATGTTTTGAACATCAAATGACAAAAGCAAAGAGAAGTTCAAGAAGAGTGGACACAAAGGGAACAAGCTCACACCTTCTAAGGACAAAGAAAGGCTATTGGGAATAGTTATTCTAAGTCTAAGAAGGGTGTCACCTCCAACGACAAATGCCATTATTGTAATGGTATAGGATCTTGGAAACGTAATTGCCCCATATATTTGGGAGATATTAAGACTGGACGAGTTCTTCCAGTAAATAATAGTTCTCCCGGATGTTTATGTTATTGATATTAATCTCAACTTTGGTATTTTGATACAAGTTGTATTCCTCATCCTCCTAAATTAGATTAAGGGCATGAGAAGAAAGACAAAGCAAAGCAAGCTTTATGGAATCTCCAAGATGAGGGAGCTAAGGTAGCCACCACATAGAGAAGACCTAAGGATTAGCTTGGCATTCTTGCTATTTGTCTTTCTAGTTATTTTAAATGTCGTTTTGGAACTTTTGATTTCCGTGTTAGACATGGAAAGTGGTTATTATTTATATTATTTAAAGGTCAATTGTTGTACTATATAATGATAGCTTGGTTTTCAAGCCAAGTCATTATGTTTGTGGAATTTATGTTCTAAACTTTTCATTATACAAAGTTAATATCTTAAACATAAAGTATTGTGACAAATTGATAATATGAGAAAATATAATGATTGGATCATTATAATTACCTAAGTTATGAATTGGATTCTCACTTATGGACTTGTGACTAAGTATCACAACTTATTTGAAATAAGAAAGATCAATTGCATAGTCAAATCGAGTTAATGAACTCACATTTGGGGATTTACAATCCATATAAGCCCTAAGATAAGATCTTTCAAACACCAAATGAGACTCCATACTAGCTATGGAAGGGTTAAGAATCCTAAATTTGTTCAAGACATGGATAAGAGTCTAAGTATTTTGCTTAAATCGAGTGAGTCTATAGAGAAGCTAGAATACTAAAGTCTAAACAAATAAGTCTACTTTAGATCGCTCGAAGTTAATAAGAGTTAATACGAGCATCATTTCCCACTTTTACCTGGAGAACAAAGCTGTTTGTGACTAAGGAATAGAGCTCATGAAGCTATCCTTACAAGAATTTTCTCATTTACACCTAAAGAAACAAAATTGTTTGTGGCTCATGGTGCTATCCTTCACGTAAATAAGCGTATTTACTAAAGAATAGAGTGGGAGAAAATATGCCACAAACAAAGACAAGAGAAAATGTTCTTATGTCATCCAAGGTCGGAAGCTTATAGTGAAAATATCTACTTTTGAAAGTATAATTATGATCTATAGATTGGCGGTTATAATTTCCAGTTCGAATTTGTTGCATAAGAGGCTTAAGAATACAAGATGGATACTATACATATAAAATTACATGGGGAAGTTTGGACCTCCCTAGGGTGAATAAAACTTTATTGTAAAATACACTACAAGAAATATCTATATTAGCGACGGAAATTTTGCGATGGATATTAAATCCGTAGCAAAAACATACTTGCGACGACTTTTGCAACGGGGATTACAAATTGCGACGGACTTGCGACGGATTTTCCTTCGCAGAACTTTTTCACATATGACGCCCAACTTTATACATGGCGCGAACATCTGCGACGGATTATCCGTCGCTAATTAAAACTTGTGACGGAATTGCGACGGATTATCCGTCACAACAGTAGAAAATTGACCAAAAGTTTGACCAAAAAAGGCGACACATGGGTCTGTTTCTGCGACGGAATTGCGACGGAAATTCCGTCGCAGACTCTATTATATGACCTGAAATCCCCATTTCTTCCCTTTACGAAATCAATTGAAAAATCACAAAAATCCAAAATCGACGACGACGATGACAACGACGACAACCACAACAACAACCACGACCGGCCGGCGCCCATATCTTCCCTCCTATCTCTCCTAGGTCTCTCTCTCTCTCTCCCTCTTTCCCCATTTTTTTGTTTTCCTGTATTTATGTCCGGTCGGCGTCACCCACTGGACCACCGCCCCTCTTTTCCCCTTCCCTTCTCCCCCATTTCCCCTTCCCCCTGTCCTTTCCCCTTTCCTCTGCCCCCTGTACTTTCCCCTTTCCCCTGCCCAGATCCGACCGGCGGCCGGCTCCTTCCCCTATGCCGCTGCCGGTGTATGACGTGTAACTTACTATGCCGCTGCCGTCCCCCGCCCCGTCCCTAATTAACTCAGTTTAATTATTATATTAAGTTAATTAGTTTAATTATAATTATTAATAAGTATAAGTTATATTGGTTTAAGTTAATTTTTTGTTTTGATTTAAGTTTAGTTATTATTATGTATAAATCCAAGTTTTTTTTTTTGTTTAATTTTGATTAGTGTGGTATATATGTTTATGTTTAAGTTTAATTGTGTTTATGTTTGCGTTATTTTGTTTAAGTTTAATTGTGTTTATTTTTATGTTTATGTTTGCGTTCTTATGATTAATTAGACTATAATATTTTTTATTTGTTCATATATTGTAGACCTAGTACTCGTTCAAGAGTTATACATTAGGTGTAATTCTTGAATAGTCCCCGTTTTGGGACTATCTTTGAATCTTTTATGCCATTTAGGTGGTAAATACTAATCATTTTTTTAATTGTTATTTGACGATTAAGTTTGGTTGGCAGTTCCTTTAATGTTCTCTGAATACATATGGAGAGTGACAAGTCATTCAACATTGTGTATTTGGAGAACTGTAGGGAATTGCTGCCGAATTTTCGTCTCATAACAATTAATTAAATGATTAGTATTTACTAATGGTATGAAAGATTCAAATATGGGTTTAGGTTGGAGAGATAAGGACCCCATGAGCTCGAAATATTTTTTTTTGCAGGTTGAAGATGTTAGATAGTTGTTGTTGTTGTTGTTGTTGTTGTTGTTGTTGTTGTTGTTGTTGTTGTTGTTGTTGTTGTTGTTGTTGTTGTTGTTGTTGTTGTTGTTGTTGTTGTTGTTGTTGGAGGTTGGAGGTTGGAGTATGGATGTTGTTTGTTGTTGTTGTTGATGTTGTTGGAGGTTGGAGTATTAGTAGTTATTGCTGTTATTGTTGCTATTAGTAAACTTTTAGTTCTTGTTGTTATTGTTTTGAATATTTATTTAAGTCGATAATAATAATTATAAACGTGTATGTAGATTTGAAATGAAAAGAGTACAACGGGCATGGATGTATGAAAGATTGGATTGTAATAAAAAATGAAGGCAGGAGTTTGTAATGGGCGTTAATGAATTCATTAATTATGTTAAGAATCAAGAAGATTACGGTAGATGTAAGGAAATTAGGTGCCCATGTGTAAAGTGTAGAAATCGCAAATTTTTAGCCGAACAAGAAGTACGAAAACACCTAGGGCTTTGGGGCTTTTGCGATGACTATTATGATTGGGTGTGCCATGGTGATAATTTTCCCGTTGAGGAGAGGTCTGACAATCCCTATAGGGATATGGTGGAGGATGCGTTGCGCGACAACATTAATGAAATTATAATGGAAAATGTTGACGCCGAAGTGGTTGATGAATCTCCAAATCCTAATGTACGAGCCTTTTTCAAAATGTTGGAACATGCCAATAAACCGGTGTATGAGGGGAGTCGTATCTCTCTGTTGCAGTCAGCTTCCCGGTTGGTAACTTTGAAATGTGAATACAATTTACCCCACCAATGTGTAGATGGTATCGCGTCATTTATAGGGGACATTATTCCTGAAAATCATGTTATGACGCGTAACTTCTATGAAACCAAAAATATTCTTAAAGCTCTTCAACTCCCTTATGAAAAGATAGATGCGTGTAAAATAGGATGTATGTTGTTTTGGGATGATGATAGTCTTCTCGATAAGTGTAGAAAATGTGGTAGAGATCGATATAAAAAACAAAAGAATGCAAATGGCAAAAGGGTTGGGATAAATATTTTGACTTATTTCCCAATAGGACCGCGTTTGCAACGACTTTATGCCACAAAAATAATTGCGGCAGAGATGCGGTGGCATCATGAAAATCCAGGTGTCAGCGGGATAATGTCTTATGCAAGTGACAACGAGGCTTGGAAACATTTTGATCGCATTCATCCTTCTTTTAAAAATGATAGGTAAACAACTTAAAAGATCCAGTTCTCATTGCCTTAGCACAAGGTCCTTCGAAAAGGGTGCGAATATGGAAACGTTATTTCATTAATGGATACAAATTTCGCACTTTCAAAGATGGGTTAGATTTGGAAAAATCTACGATTAATAATGGAGTATGTGTAAGTTCGACTGAGGGAGCTGACTACTATGGAACACTCAATGAAGTTGTTGAATTGTCGTACACAGGCAAAAAAACACATATAATGTTGATGCTCCTATTGTTGAATCTGCGTTTCAAGAAGATGTTATTAGTAGTGAGACACTACTATCAATAATTGAAATGCCAGATGATAACGAAATTATAGAAGAGGAGGAAGAAGAAACTCAAGTAGAGGACAATAATGAGGAGAAGGTAGAAGAGGAGGAGAAGGAGGATGAGCAGAAGCGGAAGGAAGATGGAGCAGAAGATAAAGAGGAAGATAAAGAGGAAGAAGAAGATTTTATAGACTCTCTTTTTAAATACAATATTTCCGAAAACCAATATTCAAGTAGTGATGATGAATAAGATTATTTTTAATTCTTATATTAGTTGAAACTACTTTTTCTAAATGTATGGGCGTTTGTAAAACAATTTCATTTCAACTGTTGACAGTTGTTTTTATTATTCATTAATAAGAATATATAGTTTCTTGTCACTTAATTGTACATGTTTGTTAATTCATGACAACTTTGAATAGTTTAGTTTTTCTCTATATGGCGGGCGGACGACGAAGAAGAGATAGTTGTAGTAATGTAGAAAACAGAGCGCAGGAGGATGAGAATGAACAAGTTAATGACGGGAACGTGCAACCGACACAGGTGGATACTACTACTCGCAGAGTCCGCCTCGATCCGGATGAGGAAACAGGTGTATGGTAAGACTAGTTCACTTTTCCTTTAATTGTTTAATTATAATTATGATTATTTAAAATATCATAATATTTATATATAATGTATTTAACTATGATAATTAATTTCAGGTTCAGTGACTCATATGTGGTTAAATTGATTTCGGAGACCATAACTTGAGGGTACAAGGAGCATGCGCCAAACTGGAAAGAGGCGTCAAATAATTTGCGGTTGTCTTGGTGGAACTGGTTTGAGGTATAATTATTTAAAATATTATAATAATATCTATTTAAATTTGTTTTTCTCAATTTATCTTTTTAACGATTTTTATTTTTTTGTTTATTTACTTAATATTTTCCTAACATTATGTTTTTAATCATGACAACAAAGAGTTTCTTTCGATCCTTGCCATACAGATATGGTAAGGAAAGCTTGGGAATACGCCATGAAGACCCGTTTATGTCATATGATCTACCGAGCCTCGCAGAAAGACGAGGAGCACATGCCGAAGTGGATTCCTTTGGACTTATTTAGAAAGCTTAAGAATAGGCATGTCGAAGATCCTTCTTTCGTTGCGAGATCCCAATCAGCCTCGGCTAATCGTAGGTCGGGATGTGAAGAGAAGGGAAAGGCGTTGCCTACTCACATTATGGGTAGAAAAAACACCTTGAGAATCATGGACGAAATGGTATATATACATCTTCTTTTATTTTTTATTTATTTATCTAATTATAATTTAATACTTACATATATATATATATATATATCTATGTTATAATAACAAGTATTTAAATTATTGTAGGTCGGGAAAAATTCAGCTGATATCCCAAATGCCGTGCAAGTCGTAGAAAAGACAAAGAAGCACAAAATCCGTGGATGGTTATCAAAAAAACCAACTGAAGTCTTTGTAAGTTATGCATTTTTTTGTTAAGTGATTTATGTTTGTCATTTATATATTTAATTACATTACCAATTTAATTTAAATGACAATTACTAATTCTGAGCTTGTTTGTGATGCAGAATAAGATCATGTCAAAGAAGTCTGAGCTTCAAAGTCAAGGAGTCGAAAACATCGATGATAATGAGATCTATTATGAGGAGACTGGATTTGACGAGAAAGGAAGATGCTACGGATTGGGACCAGCGGCGGATTATTTGTTTGAGCATCATAGGCACTCTGTTGCTACCTCAACCCCGACTCAGTGCACCCAAGGTTTGGCTACTAAGCTGTCAAAGGAGAATGCGGCACTTAGGCAAGAGCGCGACGAGCAAGCTCTAAGGATTGCAGCTATAGAAGAGTACTTGAGTCAGGTTGCAATAAATTCTACTCACAGCTGCAGAACTGGAAGTTCTAACCAGGGTCGAGACGACTTTGATGATGATGGCGGCGATAATGCTAAGCTCCACCCATTTACCCCTTTCCCTCCATTCACTCTGTGTGGTTGAGTGATTAGTTAATTATTTTGAACTTAAAACCTTATATTTGTAAGACTTTACTTTTATGATATAAAATCAAAACTTTGTTCATGCATGGTTTTTGTGTTACATTAGTAACTTTGTTGGACGCGTAGCTGCTGGAAAATTTTTGTTATTTGCAGGTTTTTTGTCGTTTTAACGCGTATAGGGGGATGCAGGAAACAACAATTTCCTGGAAAATACAGGCGTTTTTGCGACGGAATTTCCGTCGCAAAAAATTGACTGACTTACAGCCAAGTCAAAGAGGAAGTCAATTTTTGCGACGGAAATTCCGTCGCAAATGTTGACTTCCTCTTTGACTTGGCTGTACAGGTGGCAGTCAAGTCAAAGGGGCAGTCAACTTTTGCGATGGAATTTCCGTCGCAAAAATTGACTACTCCTTTGACTTGACTGCCACCTGTAATCCGTCGCTATTTATGTTAGCGACGGATATCTCGTCGCAAATAACTTGCGACGAATTAGTCCGTCGCAAAAACTACAGTTTGCGACGAAAATGGGCGACGGACACTATCCGTCGCAAATCCGTCGCAAAACTGTCTCTGGCGACGGAAATACCATGTTTTGCGACGGATTAATCCGTCGCAAAACGAGCTTTCTCTTGTAGTGCTATTGTATATAAGTTAAAATATAACCATCTTTGAGATCCAAGATTATTGCATCTACACTTCGTTGAAAGTATATGTATGACAAAGTGACAAAGAGTTGTTTAAAGTTTCCTTTCTAAATGGGCATTTAGAAGTGGACAAGTTGTCGTACAAAACTTAGGAGATCAATGTGTGATCCTAAGAGAGCATTTGAGAGGTTGTAATAATCATTGCATAACAAGAGAGAATGGTTTACTCGAATTGTCGAAGAGCCATGTTTATGCATAAAATTAAGTGGGAGCTAGATCTATCATGTATGGACATGATGGTTAGTGGGAGTTATAATCATCATGTGTGGACATGAAGATTATTGGGAGCACATTGTCTTCCATGTCTTGTATGTAAGAGACATATTAATCATTAGGAATGATGTACTGACATTGCCTTCCGTAGAGGAGTGTTTAGGAAATCAATTCTAGATGAAAGACTTGGAAGAAGCATATTGTATCTGAGGCAAGAATATCTCCCATGTCTCGTATGTAGGAGACATATTGGTCATTGGGAATGATGAACTGACATTGCCTTCCGTGGAGGAGTGTTTGAGAAATCATTTCTAGATGAAAGACTAGGAGTTGACATCCAAAATCTATAGTGATAGATAAGAGAGGATACACATGATTGCTAATGTTTCCGCCATTAGGCCAATCATATTGCCAAGATATGCACATACCTTGATAAGTTGTATGCTTGAAGCATGACAAGTTGATAACAAGTAATCCACATGAGAGTCATTGGATAGCCTTCAAGAATGTCCATGAGATTCTCGAGGAGAACTATGAGTTTATTCTTGTGTTTGGTAATAATAACTTAGTTGCGTGTTAAGTGTCACATGAACCCAAGTTTCCAAACCTGTAAAGTTTCTGACAAAATCCAAGGCTAAATCCCTTATATATTAAAACACAAACATTTAAAGCCTCCACATTAAGCCACCTCATCACAACAAAGTAGTGGACCCCACTTCTTTACCTCTATTACTTTACTTTTTTTTTCATGTGTATCATTTTTTTCACTATTTATATTTATTTCTTTATAAATTTGTATTGTTGTTTTCATTCCATTCTCTTTTACCTTTATTTTCCATGACAATATCACACCATTAGATCGTTGCAAGATGTAATCAAGACCTTTTTAAGGAATTTGACCCTCCATTTAATGCTACATGGAGAGGATTCTAATTACATTTAATGCTACATGTATGAAGCTGCTACATCTTTTGTCCTTGCAGATTGACACTGACTTCAAAAAGTTGTTGCATTTAGGGAATTAATTCAGTACATTATCATTAATTCATTGTCTTACATATTTTTTTTTTCATTTTTGTGTAAAAGGGGTCATAAGGGATGTTTTAATGGTAACTTACACCAGGACCTGGCTATGTTCACCTTTAAGGCGTGCATGTAAAATTGCGAGAACATTTTCAAACACCCTCAAAACATGGTGTTTGAAAAGTCAGAACTGTTCACCATTTGCACTCTCAAGCCCCTTCTTTGAAATAGACGCCTCTAAGGTAAGCAATATTATTTGTGGTCTTCAAATGTAGTCTATTTAGATGACATTTTTGTCCAGGAGAATGAGTTTCTATATGATTCTGTGTATCATCTTCGATAATAATGAAGTGGATGCCCTTGGTGGAGTCTGCTTTAGCGGCCCTAGATTCAAGAAGACAACACGTTCAAACATTGACCATACAATGGGGAAGAATTACTTTGGACTTCATGCTCATCACTTAATCTCAAATTCGGCACTGGATCTTGCACTTTGTATTACAATGTAATCAAGCCTTCGCAGGATTCTTCTAACTGTATAAGGAGGCACTTGGCTTAAGGGTAAGTGTCACTAGATTCCACGACATAATCGTGACATGGTAGGTGTGACGGTTTTAAAATATGTGTAGATGGGTTTGCTTGTATAAAAGTCCAAAACTATAAAAAGTCCAAGCTTGGATATGTATCTAAAACTATAAAAATCCCAGCTTGAATATGTTTCGATGGATATTTTGAATTGAACGTCTATATAAATTTGTGCAGAAGTCATTTTTGTTTGATTATATTATTTGTATCTCCTTTCATCCTGTATGTCTTCTCCTTGGGATTTTGTCAATTGTTTATGTCACGTTTATTACAAACCATTTTGAAAAAAAAACTTGTGGTGTAGCATACACGTGCTTCCTTTAGTAATTCATTTGTGTAGTCAGCCTCTGAGTTATAGTCAACCTTGATAGATTTTAACAAGTTTCAAGGATTTCACCATTAGGAATTTTGTAACACTCGCAAATGTACCCTATTTTTATAGTAAAAATATTTTTTATGGATACTTTTCAGCGAAATTTAGTTTTAGTTTAGAATTAAATTTCCCGTGTTTATGATTTATGATAATAGTTGATGATGGTTGAATATTTTTTACGCAAAAAGGTAACGGTGAAGAATTAAATTTTTTTTACGCAAAAAGGTAACGGTGAAGGGTTACTCGATATCATTTACGTGTTTTACGTGTTTTCTATGTTAGGAATCGTATTTAGAATATGATTTGTAAGCTTAGAAATTGTGTTGATGATGATACTTGTTGTTTGTTGAGAATTGATATGAGTATTGATGATTTATGATTTATGATAATTGTTGATGATGGTTGAATATTGATCCTTGGTGAAAAATGGTGATTTCGTGCATATTGGATCCCAGCCGGCCGACCGGCAGCCGGTCAGCTGACCGGCTGGGGCAGTGGCTGTATATTTTGTGTATTACGTAATTTTGATACATGAAATACGTCTCGGTCAGCCGACCGGCTGAGACACCCCTACCTTTCCTCTTTGTTTTTCTCTTATGCCTTGGGTCCCAGCCGGGTAACCGGCAGCCGGTCCACCTGACCGGCTGGGACACGCTGCTCTTTCAGGTTAGTTTTTCCTATGTTACTTGGTACCAGCCAGGTGGCCGGCAGCCGGTCCACCTGACCGGCTGGCACCTGCTGGACTTTCTTTGTAAATCTTGTTTACGATTTCATTTATAATATTTCCGATGGTTCATTTATCGTATAAATTTACGGAATGACTTTAATTATTAATGTTTTGAATATATGATATTTCATTCGCTTGTATCGCATGTTTTGTGACGGTTTTTGGTATGTCCCACTTTGAGTCGGTTTTTACAAATGTTACGGTTTGAGCACTAATTTCCTATGTGCTTTGTACTCTCATTCCCTTGGCTACCTCCACGTTCGTAAGGCTGGAATGTCGGAACGGGGATGTATCCTTACTGCTTAATTGCATGTGTTAGTGGGCATACGGCGACGTTGTTGGGGGCGAACGCTTTGCGTTGATCGACCCGGCCGTCAAATGTTGTGTACTTGCGAGGTGGTGTCATTTGCATGTAGCGTACCGCTTGTTGTGAGGCTTGTGCTCTTTTCCGCCTCTTTCGTGAATGTCGACCGAATTTGGGGTACTCGGCGTCTATGATTGACCGAGTCTTGGATACGGAATGTTTATCGCATGTCGAATCGGAAAACGTTATTCCGAGAGTCTGGCCAGGTTTAGACTAGGACCGTATTATTATCGTCGTCCTATCGGAGGAAATTAGTCTACATATACGAAATGTAATCGTGTATGCGTTCAGGGAAATGCTTATCCCGTGGATGCCTTTTAATCATACTTGCCATGTACACGGTGCTAGTGCGTTTCATTTACCGTGAGAGATGTCGTCATTGTATTGGTACGTTTGAATGGATGATTATATGATTGATTACTTATGATCTTCGCATGACTTGGCATGGTTTGGTTGTCGAGTCTCAATCTTATCAAACTTATACCGCTAACGGTGAGATGCAAGTCCTAGTGAGTGTATTCGGTTGCCTAAGAGTGTCTTCCCCGAGTCTTTGTATAATATGATGGATTCGGATTTGTACTTCTTATGCTTTTATCATTATATATTGAATTGCCTATCTATCCTTATCGTATTTCACATGTATATCTACATATGCATGCTTCTACTTTTGTATTTCTTTTTATGTACGTTTAATGTGATATGGCTGGGAGAACCCGGAGTTACTCCCCACTGATTGTGGCGTTCATGTTTTTCATGGATGAACAGGTTGCTTGCATGGATGGCTTTTTGCTTGGATATTTTGGGTTCGGGTGTGAGCTAGCGGGCGTTGTCCCTGGATAAAACACCTCTAGACGTTCATTAGCTAGATGCTAAATAACTTTGTCTTTTGTTAACATTTTGAGAGACTACGTCTCTTGTAGTATTTTGTATTTGGTTTTGTAATATTTGACACTCCTCGTATTTTCTATCTTGCATGTATAAAGGTTTTTAAAATACCGTATTTCCGCTAATTAAATCACATGCTTGTATGTTTTATTTCCGCATTCGCGAGGGTTGTCACAGTTGGTATCAGAGCTTTATCGCTCCCGACGCACACAAGTGAACCCTAAACTTAAACTACTTGATCTTGAAATAATAAATGAGAGATGGGTAGAAGTTAAGGACTTTACTTGGTAGTCTATTTGTTTATGCTAATTGATAGGAGTAACTTAATTTGTTTTTGTTTCTTATGAAGATGGTTAGACCTCGAGTAGTAGAGAATGTTATGTTGGAAGCTCTTACTCCAGTGTTGAAGAATCAACAAGATGCGGCTATTGCTCTAGCCAACCAAGTTCCCCCTCGAAGAGAAGATAATCATCAAGGAGGCTACGCTTGGGTAGCAGGTCAAATAGCTAGGAGTAAGATTATACCTGACGGTGGAGAGTCGGACCCTACCGAGCTATCGGAATGGTTCCGAGAGATGGAGAAGCAGTTTGATCTATACCAAGTCCGTGAAGAGGACAAGGTTTGGATCGCAAAGCACTTCCTTGTAAGGGAAGCAGATAATTGGTGGGCTATTACTAGTGCCACCGCTACTCTGGAAGATGATTTCAATTGGGCATGTTTTAAAGCTCTAGTGGAAGGTCGATTCTATCCTAAGGAGCTTAAACAACAAAGGCTCAAGGAGTTTATTGACTTTAAGCAAGGTAACTTGTCAGCACAAGACTTCACTACGGAGTTCAACAAGCTTACTCATTTTGCTCCGAGGCTTATCCGAGATGACGAGGACCGAGCTTTCTACTACCGCACCAAGCTGAGTGATGTACTTCAAAGTAAAGTGAGGAGGAATACTACTTCCTTTGGGGATTTATATGATGATGCTTTATGGGCCGAGAATTCCATGAAGGCCATTAGGGATGAAGCTATGATGAATAATCCCTCTCCTTCTTTCACTCCTAGGCCAAATGTCTTTGGGAAGAGACCGTTTATTCCGTCTTCCTCCAACTCTTATGCTAACAAGAGGAGATTCAACCCTCCTTCAAATGCAAATGCAAGAGCTCCCGCTCCTTTCATTCCCCGAGCTACTTCTAATGTGGCTCATAGGCCATATGCTCCTCTTCAAGTTCAAGGTCGCTTGTGCAACCGTTGTAGACAACCATACCATCCCGGTGTGCCTTGTTCCAACCGACCTTACATTTGCTACTTTTGCCAAAAGGGTGGTCACCGTTATGAGGATTGCCCCGATCGAAAGTTGCCCCTTCTTCTTGCTAAACCTAAGGGTTCTATCTTTGTTATGAGCCGTGCCGAAGCCGATGCTCATCTAGAGATCATTACGGGTATGTTCTCAATCTTAGAGCAACCGTGTCTTATTCTTTTTGATAACAGTGCTTCTATGTCTTTTGTGTCTTCGACTAATGCTAATAAATTATCTATCGAGCCTACATCTAGTGAGGATACTCCCATATCCTTACCATCCGGAGATATTATCTCTTGTTCTACCCTATATCCTAATGTTCCAATATCTATTGCGGGTTCTATCTTTCCCGCTAATCTCCTTAAGTTCCCTCTAGGAGAGTTCGATATAATTCTAGGCATTGATTGGTTAGCATTGTACCATGCTAGGTTCGAGTGTCGTGATCAAAAGATTTATTTCAAGAGTCCTTTAGGAGTTAGAATAACCTATAAGGGATCTCATCCCCGAAAAGGTGTGTCTTTGATTTCCGCCATGAAGTTGGTAAGTATGGTAAGAAAGGGTCACCAAGCATACTTGTGTATTGTGACTTCTTCAACTACCTCTTTGCCAAATATTGAAGATGTGCCTATAGTTCGTGAATTCGTTGATGTATTCCCTGAAGACTTGCCCGGGATTCCTCCCGAGCGTGATGTTGAGTTCTCTATTGATCTTGTACCTGGTTCCGGACCCATAGTCAAAGCTCCTTACCGTATGGCTCCAACCGAGTTGAAGGAATTAAGGAAAGAGCTTGCTGATATGATTGAGAAGGGTTTTATTCGACCAAGTTCCTCGCCTTGGGGTGCTCCCGTTCTTTTTGTGAAGAAGAAAGATGGTTCTATGAGGCTTTGTATTGATTATCGTGAATTGAATCGGATTACAATCAAGAATAGGTATTCTTTACCAAGAATTGAAGATTGTTTGATCAACTAAAGGGTGCTTCTACTTTTTCCAAGATTGATTTGAGATCCGGTTATCACCAAATTCATGTTCGTGATGTTGATATTCCAAAGACCGCTTTTAGTACAAGGTATGGTCATTATGAGTTCAAGGTGATGCCATTTGGATTGACGAATGCTCCCGTTTTTTTCATGGACCAAATGAACCGCACATTTAGTGAGTATCTTGACAAGTGTGTGGTGGTGTTCATTGACGATATTCTTATTTTCTCCAAGTCCGAAGAAGAGCATGCTATTCATCTAAGGATTATTTTGAGTGTTCTTCGTCGTCAGAAGTGGTATGCTAAATTCTCCAAGTGTGAATTTTGGTTACCTAAGGTGTCCTTTCTTGGGCATGTGATTTCTAAAGAGGGTGTAATTGTGGATTCTTCGAAAATTGAGGCCGTTGTTGATTGGAAGAGTCCGACCGATATTAGAGAAATTCGAAGTTTTCTTGGTTTAGCTGGTTATTACCGTAGATTTGTCAAGGATTTCTCTAAGCTTGCTAGACCGATGACTCAATTATTGAAGAAGGAAACCAAGTTCCTATGGAATGAAGCTTGTGAGGCCGCGTTTCAAGAGTTAAAGAAAAGGTTAACTACCGCTCCGGTGTTGACTTTGCCTGAAGATGGTGTAGACTTTGATGTCTATTGTGATGCTTCTAAGATGGGTTTGGGTTGTGTTCTTATGCAAAGTAGGAAAGTGGTGGCGTAAGCTTCGAGGCAGTTGAGAGTTCATGAAGTGACCTATCCTACTCATGATTTGGAATTGGCCGCCGTTGTTCATGCTTTGAAAGTGTGGAGACACTAACTCATTGGAGTTCATTGTCGTATATTCACCGATCACAAAAGTTTGAAGTACATATTTACTCAAAAAGAGTTGAATATGAGACAAAGAAGATGGTTGGAATTGGTGAACGATTATGATTTTGAGTTGTTGTATCATGAAGGGAAGGCTAATGTTGTTGCCGATGCTCTTAGTAGAAAAGCTTCTCATGCATTGAATGCTATGCGGGTATTACCCGATGATCTTTGTGCCGAGTTTCGAAAGTTGAGGTTGGAATTCGTGGAGCGTGGATTTGTTTATGTTGGTGCTATGACTGCCGAACCTGTTTTTCTCCGTGAGATCCACGAAAGCCAAGTTGATGATCTTACCTACAAGTCTATTCAAGCTAAACTTCTTGAAGGTAAAGCTAAAGATTTCAAGTTTGATGATAAAGGTGTTCTTCGATTCCATGGCCGTTTGTTTGTGCCTAATGCTCTTGATTTGAGAAAGCGAGTTCTTGATGAAGCTCACCTTTCCCCTTATTCTATTCACCCCGGAGGTGATAAAATGTACAAAGATTTGAAGCTACAATTTTGGTGGCCGAATTTGAAAGGTGATATTGTGTCTTATGTTGGAAGATGTCCTACTTGCCAACAAGTGAAAATTGAACACAAGAGGCCCGGTGGATTGCTACAACCGTTGGATATTCCACTATGGAAGTGGGAATCTATTTCTATGGATTTTGTTATGGCTTTGCCGAGGACCGTTGGAGGTAAAGATGTCGTTTGGGTTGTTGTTGATCGTTTGACCAAGTGTGCTAGGTCTATTCCGATCAAAGAAACCTGGAGTTTAGATCGACTAGCGAAAGCCTATGTTGATGAGATTGTTAGATACCATGGTGTTCCCAAGGAGATCATATCCGACCGAGATCCGAGATTTTGTTCGAGATTTTGGAAGGCTTTACAAGAAGCCATGGGTAGTAAATTGTTGATGAGTACCGCATTTCATGCCGCTACCGATGGTCAGACCGAGAGGACTATCCATACTTTAGAAGACTTGCTTAGGGCTTGTGCACTCGACTTCCAATCTAGTTGGGAAAAGAGTCTACCGTTGGTGGAGTTTTCTTACAACAACAGTTATCATGCATCGATCAAGATGGCTCCTTATGAAGCTCTTTATGGAAGAAAATGTCGAAGTCCTATATGTTGGAATCAATTGAGTGATGTTCGTGACTTAGGCCCCAATGTTCTTGTTGAGACTATTGATAATGTGAAGGTCATTCAAGATACAATGAAAGCCGCTTAAGACCGTCAAAAGTCTTATGCCGATATCCGAAGAAGACCGCTAGAATTTGAGGTTGGAGATAAGGTGTTCTTGAAAGTATCTCCAATGAAGGGTGTTAAACGGTTTGGTGTTAAGGGTAAATTGAGCCCGAAATACATTGGACCCTTTGATATTGTGAAAGGGATTGGTGTCGTTGCTTACAAGTTGGATTTGCCCCCGAATTTGGCTAAGGTTCATAATGTATTCCATGTTTCTCAATTGAGAAAGTATGTTAGTAATCCAAGCCATGTCTTTCAAAAGGAAATGCCCGAGCTTGAACCGAATTTGTCCTTTGAAGAAAAGCCGATCCGCATCCTAGATCGCAAGGATAAGAAGTTGAGAAGTAAAGTGGTTCCTTTAGTGAAAATCTTGTGGAGATGTGCTAATGTCGAAGAAGAGACTTGGGAAACGGAAGCTTCTATGCGTAGTAAATATCCAAGCCTATTCGATTAAGGTATCTTTCTTTCGCTCAAGTTTCGAGGGCGAAACTTTTTAAAAGGTAACACCCGCAAATGTACCCTATTTTTATAGTAAAAATATTTTTTACGGATACTTTTCAGCGAAATTTAGTTTTAGTTTAGAATTAAATTTCCCGTGTCGAATTTAGAATTTCCGAGTTCGTATTTTGATTTGACGCGAGATTTCAAGTGAATCACGTCTTAAGACGTCATTGCCTTTTCTTGACTTTTTCCACTTACTCTTCATATACTCCCTCATAACCTAATTCTTCCTCACAACTCAAATTTCTTTCTTCCTCACTAAGAAAACCCCAAAACCTAGCTCCCATTTTTGATCCGTCTTAGAATCGTCATAACTCTTTTCAATTCTCGCTCAAATTCACGTAAGTTCGTCTCATTCTTTCCCTCTCATCTTCCTCTATCCGTATTGATAATAAAATTACTGTCTTTCTCGCTTTTCAAATTATCCGTCTTTCTCAAAGGTGAATTATATTCATCTTTTATTAACTATTTGTAGGTGGTGATCTCCAAGATCCCGAAAAAGACTACTTCTTGATTGAAGAGGACATTGACGCGGAGTAAAGACGCAAAAAGGTAACGGTGAAGGGTTACTCGATATCATTTACGTGTTTTACGTGTTTTCTATGTTAGGAATCGTATTTAGAATATGATTTGTAAGCTTAGAAATTGTGTTGATGATGATACTTGTTGTTTGTTGAGAATTGATATGAGTATTGATGATTTATGATTTATGATAATTGTTGATGATGGTTGAATATTGATCCTTGGTGAAAAATGGTGATTTCGTGCATATTGGACCCCAGCCGGCCGACCGGCAGCCGGTCAGCTGACCGGCTGGGGCAGTGGCTGTATATTTTGTGTGTTACGTAATTTTGATGCATGAAATACATCTCAGCCGGTCGATCGGCAGTCGGTCAACCGACCGGCTGAGACACCCCTACCTTTCCTCTTTGTTTTTCTCTTATGCCTTGGGTCCCAGCCGGGTAGCCGGCAGCCGGTCCACCTGACCGGCTGGGACACGCTGCTCTTTCAGGTTAGTTTTTCCTATGTTACTTGGTACCAGCCGGGTGGCCGGCAGCCGGTCCACCTGACCGGCTGGCACCTGCTGGACTTTCTTTGTAATTCTTGTTTACGATTTCATTTATAATATTTCCGATGGTTCATTTATCGTATAAATTTACGGAATGACTTTAATTATTAATGTTTTGAATATATGATATTTCATTCGCTTGTATCGCATGTTTTATGACGGTTTTTGGTATGTCCCACTTTGAGTCGGTTTTTACAAATTTTACGGTTTGAGTACTAAATTTCTATGTGCTTTGTACTCTCATTCCCTTGGCTACCTCCACGTTCGTAAGGCTGGAATGTCGGAACGGGGATGTATCCTTACTGCTTAATTACATGTGTTAGTGGGTATACGGCGACGTTGTTGGGGGGCGAACGCTTTGCGTTGATCGACCCGGCCGTCAAATGTTGTGTACTTGCGAGGTGGTGTCATTTGCATGTAGCGTACCGCTTGTTGTGAGGCTTGTGCTCTTTTCCGCCTCTTTCGTGAATGTCGACCGAATTTGGGGTACTCGGCGTCTATGATTGACCGAGTCTTGGATACGAAATGTTTATCGCATGTCGAATCGGAAAACGTTATTCCGAGAGTCTGGCCAGGTTTAGACTAGGACCGTATTATTATCGTCGTCCTACCGGAGGAAATTAGTATACATATACGAAATGTAATCGTGTATGCGTTCAGGGAAATGCTTATCCCGTGGATGCCGTTTAATCATACTTGCCATGTACACGGTGCTAGTGCGTTTCATTTACCGTGAGAGATGTCGTCATTGTATTGGTACGTTTGAATGGATGATTATATGATTGATTACTTATGATCTTTGCATGACTTGGCATGGTTTGGTTGTCGAGTCTCAATCTTATCAAACTTATACCGCTAACGGTGAGATGCAAGCCCTAGTGAGTGTATTCGGTTGCCTAAGAGTGTCTTCCCCGAGTCTTTGTATAATATGATGGATTCGGATTTGTACTTCTTATGCTTTTATCATTATATATTGAATTGCCTATCTATCCTTATCGTATTTCACATGTATATCTACATATGCATGCTTCTACTTTTGTATTTCTTTTTATGTACGTTTAATGTGATATGGCTGGGAGAACCCAGAGTTACTCCCCACTGATTGTGGCGTTCATGTTTTTCATGAATGAACAGGTTGCTTGATTTGGATGGCTTTTTGCTTATGATATTTTGGGTTCGAGTGTGAGCTAGCGGGCGTTGTCCCTAGATAAAACACCTCTAGACGTTCATTAGTTAGATGCTAAATAACTTTGTCTTTTGTTAACATTTTGAGAGACTACGTCTCTTGTAGTATTTTGTATTTGGTTTTGTAATATTTGACACTCCTCGTATTTTCTATCTTGCATGTATAAAGGATTTTAAAATACCGTATTTCCGCTAATTAAATCACATGCTTGTATGTTTTATTTCCGCATTCGCAAGGGTGGTCACAAATTTAGTGAGAAGGGTAGTGCATATATTATCCATTGAATAATTATTGTATCCTTAGGGAGGACGGTCCTCATTACCTAACCTATTATAATATTCTGTTTTATTTCTCCTCCCTTAGGTAAAAGGAGGATCATCCTTTAGAAGGACACAATATTTTCTCATTATCCATATATTATTCCCTTAGGTAGAACGTGGACAAAGTAATGCCTTAAAGATCATTTATTTAAACAAGAAGGAAACACAGAATTGGGGAGGAAACTTTTGTGCCTAATAATCTACAAGAACGTACACTCAATAATTACAACAAAATTGTAATTAGCAAATTGTGGGAGTGAAGGAGAGAGATGAGAGCGCGGAATGAAAGGAGAGGGAAAGGGGGGTTGTATGATGGGTTGGGGTCGGGGAAATTTTGTGATATTGTGATGGGCTCATATGGAAGAGGGAGTTAGTGTTTGATCTTGCACAGAGGAAGGCGAAAAGAAGGGGCCAAAGGGGGGAGAGAGATGGACCTTGTGTTTAGTTTTTTCAGATAGAGAGGAAGGGAGAGAACTAGAGATGAAGAGGGGGAGGAAGAATGTTGAGAGAGAGAGAGAGAGATACTCTCTGATTTATTTTGTTCAAAAGTAAAAGGAGGTAAAGAGGTATGGCGGAAGAAAGGGCATATCAGGATGAATTTGGTGTTGTCATTATGATCCGGTAGGTGGTGTAAAGTTGGAAATTCAAAGTAATTCATCAAAGGCAAAAGTTGTGATTTTGTTCACAACTACTTTGTTTGTTGGTGAGGATTAAGAGCGCATTTCTTTAGATTTTGAGTAAATAGCTTTGAAGGATGAAGGATGAAGGATGTCGGGTTTCAAAGGAGACTTGGGGAAGATGTGGTTGGTGTTGATCACTATTTGTTTGCCGGAGGAGGGAGGATCAACATTTATCATGTATGGTGTCTTAGAGGATATAGGCTAGGTATCTGAAATGCGGATAATGATAGGTGGCTGATAAATTGTTGGTTGGCACCATTGGTGGTGGGTTAGAGTGGTGGTAGTTCGCTGATATGAAGGCATAATGGGTAGCGCTCAAGATTAGGGGAGGTGAGATATATGCATTAATTAATGAAGTTAATTAGGGGAGTCATGAATGTATATAGTACTATAGTAGGTTTACTAATTACTAATGGCATTTTTATACCTGTAAAGACAATATACTAGGATAATTTGGTAAAACAGAAGTTACCATATATATATCGACACAAAGAAGAGATGAGATCGCTTTATTTTATAAAATAAAATAAACAAAGGTATTTATAATGCTTGTTATTAAGTATAAGGAAATATTTGTACCTAATCATTTACGCGAATATTTCTCCAAATAATAAAGCTTTATTACAAATTGGCACAAAACAATACATATCATTCATTGTACGCAAATTCTTGTTTCAGATGTCACTTTTCGTCTGAAGCTTCCGACAAAAAATGTGACCATTTTATGATAAAATGTAACTACAATGGTACATGCAGTATCATAGCTTATAGTAACTTGTTTTTCAATTATGGTCACATTTTAATATAAAATAGTTACAAAATCCCGTTTTATTATTTTAGGCCAAAATAGTTCGTCCGAAACAAGACCGACTATCATTGTATTACAAATAAACTACATAACGATATACGGAATTGGGGGACCGCGTGCCAACAACTAGTAATGTTACAAAAGTTTCAATCTTATTTGATAATATAAAAGAATACCAAATTTTTATTAAATAATCAAGTACTTTCAAAATTTTATATCTAATATACATTGATATTATCTATATTTGTCTAAATTTCATTCAACATTTGTTTTTTTTTTAAAAAAAAAAAAAACAAGATTTACGTTTTACTTAACAAAAATATATCTTGATTCAAGTCTTGAGAGATTTCGCCACGCTGTTTGTTAATTCGTGGCTAAGCAAAGTCATTGCCACAGATAAGATGTAGGTCGAGGCTAAAAAAAATATTAGCCACGTAACAAGTCGTGGCTAGATATACTTTCGCCACGGGTCTAATATATTTCGTGGCTAAATTAATTATTAGCCACGGTTGTTGCCAAATTCGTGGCGCAAGTGATTTTTTGCCACGGAAAGAGTTTTCTCGTGACATAAATTTTTTCTAAATTATTGAAAGAAAGTTTTTCCGTGGCTAAGCAAAATTAAGCCACGAATTATAAATTTCTGTGGCATAAATCGTGGCCCAAGTGTCAGTTTGTTGTAGTGAAAAGAATGGTGTTCCTGTCTGTATATTGATCAAACAATGAGACCTTACATGTAAGGAAGAGTGTGAAGATGTCATATGTAAAGGTCGCCCACATTAAAGAATGAAAAAGAATAACCAACTTAATAACCAAGAAGTTGCTCTATCAATTGGCAATTAGTTTCGAGAGGAGTATTTAGCGTGTATTAATAATTTAAGTATTTTAGTTTTGCTAAATTAAGAGTTTCACTTGTTCATTGTCATAATAAAATATTGAATTTTAAATGTTTGTGTCAAAATAAATGGGAAGAACAAAAGTTATAGGAGTGAGTATGTCTAACCGTTAAACCCGTTAAAGGGTTGCGGCGATCGGGTATGGAGTCGGGTCATACCAGTCTGTCAGTTAACGGGCCGGGTCGGATACGAGTTGAATTATGGTTAAAATACGGGTAAAAAAAATATTTAATATTTTTTATTTTACCATTATTAAGTCGAAAATCATACGGAGTATTATTTAAAAGTAAATCATATTTAATGTTAACGTTATAATTATAGTCATTACTTTTCGTACTTATATAAAGCATTTATAAAGTAAAATTATCTAAATAACATTTTTTATTATTATTACATGATATAAATGTAACACCTGATTTCCCAAGTAGCCTTTAGCAAGACCGACCTTAGCAAATAACGCTATCATCTCGATTGCCCGAGGAAGTGTACATCAAATAGACAATAATGAAACATACTTTATATATATATATATATAGAAATTGAATCATGTGAGGCACCCTTCTTAGGGTGAGGCAGCTGTACCCATCCTAGCCATCCGATTAAAACGAATCTAATGCACCAGATTGTCACTATTTAAAATCCTAATAATTAATCCACCTGACTATTTCCTCTTTAATGCTCATTAATGCTCATTAATGCTCTCAGAACTCTTTCCCCTTTCTTTCTCTTCGTTACCCCTGTCTTCACTCTTTTTAGCTATTTTTAATTTGCATCGCCATTTTTCGTCGCCATTTTCATCGCCATTTGTTCATTATCGCCTGCATCGACTCCGTTCTCCATTTCCTATGAAGATCTTCAACGATTTCGTGCTAATTTAGGTAATTATGAACGATTTTCCTTAATCTTACCTAGCTTTCCTCCGCGACGACGAACTTCGGCAGTGTTCGATGTCTCCGATGAAGTGTTGTCCGATGATAAGAACGTTGCTTTAACTGCTGCTACACTTCTCCTTGAATTTCTCTCTCCTCAACTCATCGTCTTTGTAATGTCAATGTCTTTGCTCATCGTTTGTTGTCAATTGCTGTATAATTGCTTCAAATGAAGGTATGAAGATTGTCATAATCCTCTTGTTTAATTTCGATTATTTGATTTCATTATTTCTGTAATGTTATTCTTTGATTTCGCTTTAATTTGTGTATTAAAGTTTTAATTGAGTGACTGTCATTTTAGCATGGTTTCCCGTCACTTATTGCAAATGTTTGAGAATTTACATTGATGATTTTACAATGCTTTTATCGACTAATGTTGTTGATGATGACGGAGGAAGTGTTGCAATGCCGCGGTTGCAAATAATGATTCTGGCATGTATATTCTTTTCTGTGATTTTAGTATAAATTTCAGTCACTTTAACTGCTGTGAATCTTTGACTCTGTGGTGTGAGTCTAAGACCTTAGTTTGTGAAACTGCTGTGAACATAGGAATTGACTTTGTGAAAGTAGGCCTTTATTTTGTGAATCCTGCGCCTAAGGTTTGTGAACCTTGGACTTTGTGGTGTGAGTCGTGAACCTTACTTTGTGAAACTGCTGTGATTATAGGTACTGACTTTGTGAAAGCAGGCATCTATTTTGTGAATCCCGCGCCTAAGGTTTGTGAATCGTGGACTTTATTTTGTGAAACTACATAAGATAAAGTCCTATGCTCAGACCACAAAGTCTAAGATTCACACATTAACTCTTTACTAATACTTTAATGTATGTATTTGTTATTTGTTAAATGTATAAATCAATTTGCACTATATTATCTATAAGCTCAAAAGGTAGAGCGTTGTGTTATTGTGCAAGGTGTGGGTTCAAATCCCACATAGATTAAAAATATATTTATAATTATCATAGAAGTTTGTAAATGTTACTATATGTTCAAAGTTAACAATTCAATTTTTAGATTCACAAAATAAATTCTTAGTTTCACAAAACTAGGTTAGAGATTCACAAAATCAAGTGCGAGTTTCACAAAATCAAGTAAAAACTCAATTAATTTGTGTAAATATGAGAGAGACAAAATAAAGTATTTTGGATTTTGTGTATTTTATTTTAAAGAGAGTATTTGGGCCAAATGAAAAGAAATGGATGACCTCAAATTTTCAATCCAACGAAAAAACTGAAAATCAGCCCAGTGAATTTTGGTGAGGCAGGCCGCCTCGCCAAAATTAACAGCCTCACCAGATTCAGCCTCTATATATATATATATATATATATATATATATATATATATATATATATATATATATATATATATATATATATATATATATATATATATATATATAGAATTAGGATCCTGTGCGAACTAATAGTTCGGTGCGAACCTACGAACTAACTAAATGGGCTGACTGTTCAGCTACACACTCATCTCACGCGCTAAGCTTTAAAAACAGAAGTTGTAAATATTGCCACTAAAGAAAATCTCAGACAATATAAAACTACCCACCATAACTTCTTTCTCTCTCATTCCTAACCAGAGCTTACGTTCACCGGCGCCGGACTACTGATTTCAGCAGTAGAAACTCCGGCGACGCCTTTAATTCTCAGTCTGCTTCTCGTTCTCTTCCTCGTATTGTCTCCGAAACCGGCGCCATCCTTCAGCACCGCTTCTACTTGCTGACTCATTAACTCGAGCCCACTATTCTGAGGAAGACGACATATACGTCTTCAACATCATTTAGTTAATTAATCTCTTGTTCTATCTTCCTCGTTTTTGGTTTAATTTTGTGAACTTTATCATTATAATCCTAGATCTACTTAAAACATTGAAGGATTCCAAAAAAAAAAACGTGATAATGTTCTGTTCGAAGCTTTTCGAATCGGAAAACGCCTCGGTCTAATTTTGTCAAGTGAGATTTGGGCGGCTGAGTGAAATCAAATGGTGTCGTGTCACTGGTGAATGTGAGTGCATAACGTTGGTGATTGGCGTTGCGTTAGCTGATTGTGGGCATTGGAGATTCGGAGGTGGTGGAGATGAGGTAGCTATGACGATGGTTTCGTTCAGCATTGTAGTGATAATTGCGAACCTACTGTACTTTTTTTTATGTAACCCCCTTCTTATTTTGTGTTTCTTTGGTAAATTTATGATAAAATTATTTAAAAATGCTAGATCTATGGATTTGTACGCAAAGTTTCGAAATATTAAAAATGTATGTTATGTGGAATATTCAAAATGTATGTTATGCACTCAAACTAACTCAATGGCATCGTATGTGCATGAAGCTATGGTAACATGATTTTTATGGTGGTTGATTGGGACGTTGATTGGTCGATCACTGGCATCCTATGTTAATTAGATGATGGTGATTCTTTGTGATTTTATTCTTAGATCTATGTAAACCGAATTAAAATTTCAGGAAAAAAATCGTTATTTTGTGGCCTGGTCGTACAATTTCGAATCTGAAAACATCCAGTCGGAGAATTTTGAGTCTACTAGTGAGTAGTGATGGCCGCTTCACAAATCATTGCGGCAATATATGCTAGCCGACGACGATACTGACAATTTATGATATGCACTTCAATATTGTCGGCAATTTTAGATAAATGTACGACAAATATTAAACAAAATTGAAAACTCTGGATTAAAAAATGTCTTTCCTACTCAAATATGTTATCAAATGCCTTTTAATTTATACTCTTCACTTGTTTGATGTTTATTCAATTCCGTCGATAATACTTTAAGTTCCTAGATCCAGAACTCTAGCTACTTTGATATACTGCTTTAAATTACTACATAGATATACCTGTAGCTAGCTAGATACACTTCTTTAAGTTTCTAGATACATACCTTTAGCTAGCAATATACACTCCTTTAAGTTGTTAGATACATAACTCTATCTAGCTAGATACACTCCTTTAAATTCCTAGATACATACCTCTGGCTAGCCAGATACAAATTCTTGTTCATGCTCGAAACATGAGATAGTATAGGCTCATTTCCGCGCCTCACACGAACTAGCCACGATTTAGTCGTGAGCCTCACACGGACTAGATACACTCATTTAAGTTATTAGATACATACCTTTAATTTGCTAGATACATCCATTTAAATTACTAGATACATACAGTTAGCTTGCTAGATACATTCATTTAAATTACAAGATACATGCCCTTAATTTGTTAGATACACTCATATAAGTTAATAGATCCATTAATTTAAATTACTAGATACATACCGTTAGCTTGCTAGATAGACTTCTTTAAGTTATTGGCTACATCCCTTTAAGTAAGTAGATACACTCCTCTACATTGCTAGATACACTAGTTTAAGTTGCTAGATACATTTCTCATGCTTCCTAGATACAATCATTTAAGTTGCTAGATACATCTTTCTAAGAAGGTAGATACACTAATTTTCATTGCTAGATACGTACCTCGAGCAATACATTCATTTAAATTACTAGATACATACCGTTAGCTTGCTAGATACACTTCTTTAAGTTACCGGATACATCCCTTTAAGTAGGTAGATACACTCATTTACTGTGACAACCCTCGCGAATGCGGAAATATAAAACATACAAGCATGTGAATTATATAGCGGAAAATACGGTATTTTAAAAACCTTTATACATGCAAGATAGAAAAATACGAGGAGGGTCAAAATATTACAAACTAAATAAAAATACCACAAGAGACGTAGTCTCTCAAAGTGTTAACAAAAGACAAGGTTATTAGCAACTAGCTAAAAATCGTCTAGAGGTGTTTCATCCAGGGACTACGCCCGCTAGCTCACACCCGAACCCAAAATATCAAGCAAAAAGCCATCCAATCAAGCAACCTGTTCATCCATGAAAAACATGAACGCCACAGTCAGTGGGGAGTAACTCCGGTTCTCCCAGCCATATCACATTAAACGTACATAAAAGGAAATACAAAAGTAGAAGCATGCATATATAGATATACATGTGAAATACGATAAGGATAGATAGGCAATTCGATAATTAAAGATAAGAGCATATGGAATACAAATCCGAATCCATCATGTTATACAAAGACTCGGGGAAGACACTCTTAGGCAACCGAATACGCTCACTAGGGCTTGCATCTCACCGTTAGCGGTATAAGATTGATAAGATTGAGACTCGACAGACAAACCAAGTCAAGTCATGTGATGATCACATAAATCCAACATATTATCATCCATTCACGAACCAAGACATGACGGTGCCCAATCATGCAATGACCATGAACAATATCATGAAATCACGCATTCAAGAACGACACAAGACTACAACTCTCACAGTAAATGAAACGCACTAGCATCGTGTACATAGCAAGTATGATTAATAGGCATCCACGAGATAAGCATTTCCCTGAACGCATACACGATGACATTTCGTATATGTAGACTAATTTCCTCCTGGTAGCACGACGATATAAATATCCGGTCCTAGTCTAAACCTGGCCAGATTCTCGGAATAAACCGTTTTCCGATTCGACATGCGATGACGTTTCGCATCCAAGACTCGGTCTTACACTAGACGCCGAGTACCCCAAATTCGGTAGATCAATTCACGAAAGAGGCGGAAAAGAGCTCAAGCCTCATAACAAGCGGTACACTACATGCAAATAACACCACCTCGCAAGTACACAACATTTGACGGCCGGGGTCGAACAACGCATAGCGTTCAACTCCCAACAACGTCGTCATATGCCCACTACACATGCATTTAAGCAGTAGGATACCTCTCCGTTCCGACATTCCAGCCTTACGAACGGGAAGGTAGCCAAGGGAATGAGAATACAAAGCACAATACCAAAATAGTGCTCAAACCGACTCATTTGTAAAAACCGACTCAATGTGGGAACATATCGAAAACCGTCACAAAACATGTGATACATGCGAAAGAGTTATCATATATCCAAAACATGAATATTATAAGACATTACGTAAAATTATACGGTAAACGATCAAGCGAACTATTATAAATTACGAGTTTTAGAAGTCAAAAGAAAACAACACAGCCGTGTTGCAGGCCGGGCAAGTGACCGGTGGCCGGTGGGCCGGCTCAGAACACAAGGCAAAATCCAAAAACAGAGAAAGGGGTCTGGGCCGGTCGGTAGACCGGCGGCCGGTCGACCGGCACAGAGCACCATACCAAAATCAAAACTTCAATACTGATGTGTTCCAGGCCGGTGGATGGACCGGTGGCCGGTTGGCCGGCCTGGAGCACCTCTTATACAAAAATCCAATTTTCCAAATGAGTTACTGGAGTGTTCCCAGCCGGTTGGCAGACCGGCGGCCGGTCGACCGGCAGGGAACCCCAGTTCACCCGAGAGCCTCTTACACTTAACCAATTCATTTCCAAATCATTTCAATTCTCATATATACTTCAAATAATCATCACCAATCAATATATATCATCAATATTCATCATATAACATCATTTACTAATCATAGCATGAATCCTAATCTTCCTAATCGTATTCTAATACGATTTTCTAGCATATAAACATGTAAAACACGTAAGTGATACCGAGTAACCCTTCACCGTTACCTTTGAGCGTCTCTACTAGTCGTCAAGCTCCTCCTCTATAAGGAAATAGTCTTTGTCGGGATCTTGGAGGTCGCCACCTACAAATAGATCGTAAAAAGATGAATAAAGTTCATCTTGAGAAAGACGGAAAGCTTGAAAAGCGAGAAAGACGATAATTTTATTATCAATACGGATAGAGGAAGGTACGGGGAGAAGAATAAGATAAACTTACGGAAATTCTATCAAGTAACGAAGAAGATACGCGAATTCCAAAATCGAATTCAAAGAGGGAAAGTTGATTTCTTAGAGAGGAAGAAAAGTGTGTTTGATGTTGTGTTGAAATGAAATATTAGGTTAAGGAAGGGAGTAGTGTGAGTTGTGTAGGAAAAGGTCAAAGACGGTTTCAAAGTCAAGAAAGTCAACCCGACTCAAAAGTCAAGAAAAGTCAAACTCGACTTAAGACGGGATTTTCATGGAATCTCGCAGAAATTCCAAATACGAACTCGGAAATTCTAAATTCGACTCGGAAATTAAAATTCTAAATTAAAACTTAAAATTACTGAAAAGCTTTCGTAAAATATTTCTACTAGAAAAATAGGGTACATTTCCGGGTGTTACAATCACCCCACCTTTTAAAAAGTTTCGTCCTCGAACCTTGAGGAAAAATAAAAATTTACCTTACTCGAAAAGACTCGGATATTTACTACGCATAGAAGCTTCGGTTTCCCAAGTCTCTTCTTCGACATTAGCACTTCTCCACAAGATTTTCACCAAAGGCACTACTTTACTTCTCAACTTCCTATCCTTACGATCTAGGATACGGATCGGCTTCTCTTCAAAGGATAGATTCGGTTCAAGCTCGGGCAATTCCACTTGAAAGACATGGCTTGGATCACTTACATACTTTCTCAATTGAGAAACATGAAAAACATCGTGAACCTTAGCCAAATTCGGCGGCAAATCCAACCTATAAGCAACGGCACCAATCCTTTCAACAATACCAAAGGGTCCAATGTATTTCGGGCTTAATTTACCCTTAACACCAAACCTTTTAACACCCTTCATAGGAGATACCTTCAAGAACACTTTATCACCCACCTCAAATTCTAACGGCCTTCTTCGGATATCGGCATAAGACTTTTGACGGTCTTGAGCGGCTTTCATTCTATCACGAATGACCTTCACATTATCAATGGTTTCAACAAGAACATCGGGGCCTAAATCACGATTGTCACTCAATTGATTCCAACATATAGGACTCCGACATTTCCTTCCATAAAGAGATTCATATGGAGCCATCTTGATAGATGCATGATAGCTATTGTTGTAAGAAAACTCCACCAACGGTAAGCTCTTTTCCCAACTAGACTGAAAGTCAAGAGCACAAGCCCTAAGCAAGTCTTCTAAAGTCTGAATAGTCCTCTCAGTCTGACCATCCGTAGCGGCATGAAAAGCGGTACTCATCAACAACTTACTACCCATGGCCTCTTGCAAAGCTTTCCAAAATCTCGAACAGAATCTCGGATCTCGGTCGGATATAATCTCCAAAGGAACACCATGGTATCTAACAATTTCATCCACATAGGCTTTTGCTAAACGCTCCAAATTCCAAGTTTCTTTGATCGGAATAAATCTAGCACACTTGGTCAATCGATCAACAACAACCCAAACGGCATCTTTACCTCCAACGGTCCTCGGCAAAGCCATAACAAAATCCATAGAAATAGATTCCCACTTCCATAGCGGAATATCCAACGGTTGTAGCAATCCACCAGGCCTCTTGTGTTCAATCTTCACTTGTTGGCAAGTAAGACATCTTCCAACATAAGATACAACATCACCCTTCAAGTTTGGCCACCAAAATTGTAGCTTCAAATCCTTGTACATCTTATCACCACCGGGGTGAATAGAATAAGGGGAAAGATGAGCTTCATCAAGAACTCGCTTCCTCAAATTAAGAGCCTTAGGAACAAATAAACGACCATGGAAACGAAGAACACCTTCATTATCAAACTTGAAATCTTTACCTTTCCCTTCAAGAATCTTGGCTTGGATAGACTTGTAGGTAAGATCATCAACTTGGCTTTCGCGGATTTCACGGAGAAACACAGGCTCGGCAATCATAGCACCAACATGAACAAATCCACGCTCTACAAATTCCAAACTCAACCTTCGAAACTCGGCACAAAGATCAACAGGTAATACATGCAAAGCATTCAAAGCATGAGAAGCTTTCCTACTAAGAGCATCGGCAACAACATTTGCCTTCCCTTCATGATATAATAACTCAAAATCATAATCGTTCACCAACTCCAACCATCTTCTTTGCCTCATATTCAACTCTTTTTGAGTAAATATGTACTTCAAACTTTTATGATCGGTGAAGATACGACAATGAACTCCAATTAAATAATGTCTCCACACTTTCAAAGCATGAACAACAACAGCCAATTCTAAATCATGAGTAGGATAGTTCACTTCATGAACTCTCAATTGCCTTGAAGCATAAGCCACCACCTTCCTATTTTGCATAAGAACACAACCTAATCCCAACTTAGAAGCATCACAGTAGACATCAAAGTCTACACCATCTTCAGGCAAAGTCAACACCTGAGCGGTAGTTAACGTCTTCTTTAAATCTTGAAACGCATTTTCACAAGCTTCATTCCACATGAATTTGGTTTCCTTCTTCAATAACTGAGTCATAGGCCTAGCAAGCTTAGAGAAATCCTTGACAAATCTTCGATAATAACCAGCTAAACCAAGAAAACTCCGAATCTCTCTAATATCAGTCGGACTCTTCCAATCAACAACGGCCTCAATTTTAGAAGGATCCACCATTACACCCTCTTTTGAAATCACATGCCCAAGAAAGGACACTTCAGGTAACCAAAATTCACACCTAGAGAACTTAGCATACCATTTCTGACGACGTAGAACACCCAAAATAATCCTCAAATGAATAGCATGCTCATCTTCAGACTTGGAGAAAATAAGAATATCATCAATGAATACCACCACACACTTGTCAAGATATTCACTAAATGTGCGGTTCATTTGATCCATAAAGATAGCAGGAGCATTCGTCAATCCAAATGGCATTACTTTAAACTCATAATGGCCATACCTCGTACTAAAAGCGGTCTTTGGAATATCAACATCTCTAACCGGAATTTGATGATAACCCGATCTCAAATCAATCTTCGAAAAAGTAGAAGCACCCTTTAATTGATCAAATAAATCTTCAATTCTGGTAAGGATACCTATTCTTGATTGTAATCCGATTCAATTCACGGTAATCAATACCAATCTCATAGAACCATCCTTCTTCTTCACAAAAGAACGGGAGCACCCCAAGGAAGGCACTTGGTCGATAAAGCCCTTTTCAAATCATATCATCCAACTGCTTCCTTAATTCTTTCAATTCAGAGACGGAGCCATACGATAAGGAGCTTTGGCAATTGGACCAGAACCAGGAACAAGATCAATGGAGAATTCAACATCTCGCTCGGGAGGAATCCCGGGCAAATCTTCGGGGAATACATCAATGAATTCTCGAACAATAGGCACATCTTCAATACTTGGCAAAGAGGTATTTGAAGAAGTCACAACACACAAGAATGCTTGGTGACCTTTTCTAACCATACTTACCAACTTCAAAGCGGAAATTAAAGACACACCTTTACGGGATGAGATCCCTTATAGGTTATTCTAACACCTAAAGGACTCTTTAAGAAAATCTTTTGATCACGACACTCGAACCTAGCATGATACATAGCTAGCCAATCTATACCTAATATAATATCAAACTCTCCTAGAGGAAACTTAAGGAGATTTGCGGGAAAGATAGAACCCGAAATAGATATAGGTACATTTGGATAAAGAGTTGAACAAGAGATAATATCTCCGGAAGGTAAGGATATGGGAGTATCCTCACTAGATGTCGGTTTGATAGATAACTTATTAGCATAAGTTGACGACACAAAAGACATTGAAGCACCGGTATCAAATAAAATAAGACACGGTTGCTCTAAGATTGAGAACATACTCGTAATAATCTCGGGATGAGCCTCGGCTTCATCACGACTCATGACAAAGATTGAACCCTTAGGTTTAGGAGGAGGAGGAGGCAACTTTCGATCGGGGCAATCTTCGTAACGATGACCAACCTTCTGACAAAAGTAACAAAGATAAGATCGGTTTGAACAAGGCACACCGGGATGGTGTGGTTGCCTACAACGGTTACATTGATGACCTTGAGCTTGAGCTTGAGGAGCATAAGGCCTATGAAATACATTTGAGGTAGCTCTAGGACTAAAAGGAGAAGAATTTCTTCCATTGGAAGAAGGATTAAACCTCCTCTTGTTAGCATAGGAATTAGAAGAAGACGGAATAAACGGCCTCTTCCCATAAGCATTCGGCCTAGGAGCATAAGAAGGAGATGGATTATTCTTTAAAGCCTCATCTCGAATAGCCTTCATTGAATTTTCAGCCCATAAGGCATCGTCGTAGAGATCTCCAAAGGATGCGGTACCCCTTCTCACTTTACTTTGAAGCACGACATTCAACTTGTTACGGTAATAGAATGCACGGTCTTCATCATCACGAATAAGCCTCGGCGCAAAGTGAGCGAGCTTATTAAACTCCGTCGTAAAATCTTGAGCTGATAGGTTGCCTTGCTTAAAGTCGATGAACTCTTTAAGCCTTTGCTGTTTAAGCTCCTTAGGAGAAAGTCTACCCTCCACAAGAGCTTTAAAGCAAGACCAGTTAAAGTCCTCTTCAAGAACGGCAGTGGCACTTGTGATAGCCCACCAGTTGTCGGCTTCCCTCACCAGAAAGTGCTTTGCAATCCTCACCTTGTCCTCTTCTCGGACTTGGTAAAGATCAAATTGTTTCTCCATCTCACGGAACCAATCGGATAACTCCGTCGGATCCGGCTCTCCACCATATGGCACAATCTTACTCCTTGCAATTTGCCCCGCCACCCATGCATAGCCACCTTGATGGTTGTCCTCCCTTCTAGGGGGAACTTGGTTGGCATTAGCTAGAGCGGCA